>JAPEUS010000034.1:0-133822 GCA_027946355.1 Collariella sp. IMI 366227 | reverse complement strand
CCGTGAAGGGTTTCCCGATTGCTTGTGCTGCCATCTTCTGGATCCTGTTGATAGGCCCGACAAGTCTGTCCTTATATGCGTGCATCCATACATTCGAGGCGTAGTCCACTACTGGGACGACCGTTGATGTAAATAGCTGTCGTGCCGTTGATGTTGATAGACCTCGGAGATGTCGGAAGTTGCATTGCCGCTTTCAAACCCTGGATGCCGCTCTCCAAATGTGTTCTTTATACTTGAGTTTCGCATCCATCACCACACCAAGGATCTTGACATGATCCTGGGGTTCAATACTCTGTCATTGATGATGAATGGTTGTGAGTTGGTCTTGTAGGTCTGCGACTGAAGTGTATAATTGCCGTTTTCTCTGTGTTGAATGTTGCTCCGCTCCTTGTCTCCCAAACGAGGGCGTCCTGATAATAGCTTCGATACGTTCCCGGTTGCTCTGTGCTGTAGGTCCTGCTGACCCACGCTGTGAAGTCGTCGATAAAGGCTATTGCACCGCCATGGCTATCGATTCGTCGTTGTACTAGGTCTGCGTTGAAGAAGAGAAACAAGACCGGGATAGAGGCGATCCTTGAGGTAGACCCGCCTGTAGTAGGTTATGAACCTCGGAAGAATGTCCGTTGACTTGGATAGTAGCCGTACGTTCTGAGCAGAAGGCGTTAATCCAATGAAGCAGCTCCTCTGGGATGCCTCTTGCTTTCATCCGCTGAAGAAGCCTTTCCTTGCAGACACCATTGTATGCTCCTTTCATATCGAAGCTGATCAGGCTTACTATCTTCCGACCTCTCCAGGCAGTGTAGATCTGTTCCTGGAGGAGCAGGAGCGCTTGTTCAGCCGACCGTTGTTTGCGGGCTCCGAAGTGGTTGGTCGGGAGGAGTCCATACGTCTCGACCGCATGTGAGATCCTCTCCGCTATAACCGACTCGAGCAGCTTTCCAAGTGTTGCGAGGAGTGAAATCGGTCTCAGGCTTTTGCAACAGTATAGTCGTCCTTGCTGGGCTTCTTGCAGTGGTATGATTTTAGCATGCCGCCATTGAGTAGGCAGTGTGCCGTTCTTCAGAGATGCTTGGAACAGGGCGAGAACGTTATGCTGACTGCCGGCCAAGTCTCTTTCCAGACGATCGCAGGTAGACCGTCTTCTCCTGGTGCTTTCAAGATTTACTTGCAAATAGCTGTCGTTCAATTTCTTCCATGGTGATCGGCGGCATCCGTAGGGGAGCTCGTTGCGGCCTGGGTCCTTCATCTCAATCCTTTGTGGAAGGGGAGGAAAGAAGGTAGCTAGGAGTTCTTCTTCCTGTTCTCTGTGATTGCCTGTGACTGTTCCATCTGCTCTGACAAGCTGTGGCACCTTGCCAAACGCCGTGTCGTCGTCAGACTTCAAGTATCTGGCAGCCTTCCAAATATTGTTGTTGTCTGCTAGGAACTCGTCCCAGTGCTTCTTCTTCTGTTGTCGAATAGCATCGTGGTATTGCTTTCCAGCCCGTTTCGCTGTTTCTTCTAGGTCTACCAGAGCTCTCCCCGCTCGTCGTTCAACCCGGGCGCGGTTCCTCCAGTATGTGTAAATGCAACGCAATTGGGTGAGGTCGGTCGTCCACCACCGCTTCGCATATGGCGATGGTCTTGCTTTCGGTGTCAGGGCTTGGACTGCGTCCTGGACTGCCGACATTAGACGGTCCGTTTGCTGTTGTACAGTCCCCCTGAAGGGGGGTCGCTTTTAATGCTCCCTCGATTCTGGTGTTTATTTCCTTCCAGGGTGCATTCTTGAGGAGAAACCGGTCTTGTTGCTTCGGTACTGGGACCAAGGTATCAAAGACCGTCTCAATCGCGTGGTGATCCGATCCATGTTCTGTCTTGTAGATCGCACACTTCACTGTCGTGTCCGCCAGCTCGGCAGAAGCCAGGACCAAATCGATGGTCGTATTGTAACCCCAGCCGTGCCATGTCTTCGTGCCCCGCGGAAGCAGACTGCTAAGGGCAAAGTCGTTCATCAGGTCGATGATTCGATCCGCCTCTCCTTGCCTTTCCAAAGACGCATCGTCTCCTCCCCATAGCTGGTCGTGCCGGTTGAAGTCTCCACGACCACTACGTCTACTATAGTGCCCGCGGTTCGTCTTGTACCCGTAATGATCTTACGTAAATCGTCGCAGACGCTTCGTAGAGCCAGAGGATCCTTCTTTGGTACGTAGACAGATATCACCAAGACTCGTCGGTCAGGGAGTCTTAGGATAGCTGCTGTCATGTCCAGGGGATCAATGGGCACCTGTTCCGCCTCCACGTCCTTGTTCACCCAAAGCATGCTTCGTATCGCCCATCTGCCTTCTCTCCAAGTCAGGGAATCATCTTGATCCACTTGTGGTGTACCATTGGAGTGGTCAAAGTCGGCCATCAATCCTCCGTGCTTGAGGTTCCTGGATAGCCACCACCGTTGCGTCCTGAATATTCTTGTCGTTCATTAAACTGTCGTGTATCACACCCTGCTTTCTCACATTAAGCTGGATCAGGCGGAGTGTTCTACTCATGGTGAGATGGGTAGAGCCTCTGGCAGTTTCGGCTGAGCGATTCGTGAGGACCGCCACAGAGGACGCGCTTGACAACCACCTCTCCGCAGCTGCTATGGTGATGGCCCTCCTTAGCGCACCTGGCGCACACCTGAGTGTTCTTGCACTGGAAAGCTTTGTGACCGATCTGCTGGCGGTTGTAGCATTGCTCTGGACGCATCCGTCGTTCAAAGATCCCCGTATATCCTGATTCTCCTCCAGCATAGAAGAAGCCGTCGTTCAGGAGTCTCCTGGCGTCGCCCGCTTTGGTGACATAAACCACCATAGATCCATACGCTTTTGCGGTATCCTTCGGCTCAACCAGGCCAGCTTGGCGATCTGCACATCGTTCTCTTGGGACAGAGCTTCTGCGGCTCAGGAAGGATCTTGCTTTCGTGGTCGATGACGGCCGTGCGGTTGACATTATCAACTTTGACCGGGTACAACTGGTCTCGGAGGACTCTTGTACCAGGCGTCTTCTTCGCTTCGATGATATCCTTGATCTTCTTAACTTCCTCTTCATTCCTACCGATGATCCTGAGGCGCTTGGTATTACCTCTGTCTCTAGTGACGGCAACGCAACGCCACTTGGCTTGATCGCCAGGCACTCTCATTTCGTTCTCGATGAGCTTTCGAAGAGACACTGGGGTAGCCTCTCCGATATGTTCCTCCGGTACCCTGGACATGTCCACCGTACAGAACACTGGCTCTGGCGTCGCCGCTCGGCCTGTAGAGGAGGCTGGGGTCAGAATGCTGGCGGGAGGTGTGCGTCGGGCGACGTCCGCGTATGCAGGCCGAACCACAGGGGCTTCTTGAACCTCCTTCATGGCTTGAAGCTGCAATCTGGTGTCCTCAAGCTCACGGCGGGCTTGGGTGAGCTCCCCTCGCGCTTGCGACAGTTCTTCGGTCAACTGAGCCGTCATTCTGGCTATCTCCTCTGCCACTTGATCCCGAAGCTTTTTGAATTGAAGCTGGAACTCCGTCTTGATGATTTCCAGTTTGTTGTTGAAGTCAAGGTCCCCGGGTTGCTCTAGACCTCGGATATCCTCGCCCGCCCTCTCGGCCGCCATGGCTCGAATTGTGCGAGTTTTGTGGTTTCTCAACACTTTGTCACTGCTGTTTTCTTCCTCCCAGTCCATATCGTTTTCTTGTTGCATTGATTCAATCGCCCTCGCCGTTTTCACCCTCTTTCGCTGGGGGCGGCGGTTTCCCGCACTCGGGGGTCTCGAATCGCCTCCCATGACGTCGACAATGTCTGAAGCGCCACGCGCCGCACCAGACATCTGGGAAAGACCAAATCTTCCACCAGGTGCCTCAAAAAGAAGAAAAGAAGATTGATATTGCAAAGATCAAGATTAAACAGTCGCGGGTTCCGATCCAAACACTTACAGGGCGTCCCTAACGTTAACGTTAACGTGCAGTATCAGCGAGTAAACAATATCACTGAGTGACCCCGACAGTCGTGAAATGAGACTAAATTTGAAAGGCGAAGATCTGAGAGCTGTCCTGTGGCCCTGGGTCGTCATCGACGCCCCAGGGACCAGCGTGGTGAAATCATGAAACCAGAAAACCCATCATTGAGGTCCATCGTGAGGCTAAACAACGTGGTTATCGGGCAATATTATAGCCGCTCAATTCTCGACTTCCGGTCTGAGAGTTGGCAAGAATATAAGTCTGTGAGTCTGAGACGAGACAGAAGTCACCCTTTCAGCGCTTTGGCGGGACGTCACAGCAGGCGCCAGGGTCTGCTACCCCACCATGAACTGGGGTCCATGCCCCACAACGGCCCTGCCTTCGTCGACGTCTGTGACAGCTTTCTGATCGTCAATCGAAACGTTGATGTGGTTCTCGAGACACCAAAACTACAAAATGGGTAGGAATACTGAGAAGAGAGCTTGGTTTGGAAGATATCTCTGCTTTCGGGTGCTTCAAGGGGCCAAGCCAAGGGTTTGGGGCCTGGTGGAGCCCGAGGACTTTGCTGCCCCACATCCAAAATTCCCCAACCTGAGTACTTCGTAGGCCCCAAAGTTTCAACACGAACATCATCCATCATCCATCATCGGATCTTCCGGGCTGCCCCTCGCATCAATGCTCCCAAGTTCGTCTGAATGCCCATGGACCTAGACTGGTCGCGATAATGAGAGACTTCTTCACCCACTCTCTGCAATCGCAGTCGCATACGTTTGCGTTGAGCTTTAGATTGACGTCTGAAGTTCTTGCGGCGAACAACCTCCATGTTCACGGCTGAGCCCCGAACACGGCAGCTTTGGTCGCTGATCAAGCCCACTGCTCTGGTTCTCGGACGGTCGGATCTGGCAGAAGCCGGCCAAAGGTCACACGCTGAGCTGGGATTTACGAGCTTGCTCATTTGTCTTTCCCAGAACCGACTGCGTCTCAATTTTCTAGACATCTTCCGCAAGGGGAACCTCTCGAACCGTTTCACCCATGATCCCCCCTGCCTGTTAGTCTCTGCAAGGATTCTTAACCCTGCCGCTAACAACGAGCCTGAGTCCTGAGACACCAAACGCTTCGCATCTCGATGCCGCCCTTCCCCTTCTGTTTGAGCGGTGCGAGGGCACGGGTGTCTGGGACCCTCGGGGGCGTTCGTCTCGTCCTTCCGGAGGCCAGCGCCATAGCGTGGATCCTCGGACGAACCGTCACACAGGGGAAGGTTCCGTTGTCTCAGTCTCAACAGGCGCTGATGCCATATAAAGCTGTCATGTCACTCGAGCGTTGTTAGTTCCAATCCCTTTCCATCAGCACCATCTTTTTCTTCTCGGCTTCTTTCCTTCCGTCTCTATTCCTTTCGGTCCGGACCAGGCGTCCTTCTCTTCTTCGCAGTTTCTCGTTTCGCAGAGTCGCAAATCGACAGCCACTCCTTCACCCGAGTCCACCATCACAAACATGGTCCAGCTCTCTACTCTTCTCGCCACCTTGGCCTGTAAGCACCAGCGCCATACTCCCCAAGAACTTCCGGCTGACTGTTTTAGTGGCCATCACCGTCGTCCAAGGCGCCCCCAACGTCTCCCGCCGCCAGAATCTTCCCGACGTAGCCGGCGAGAAGAACGTCGGAAACGGAGCGGGCGGCCAATTCATCGGCGGCCAGTGCCTCGGTGTCGCAGACTGCGCGTCGGGATGCTGTGCGACCCTTCCCCAAGGGGGCCAAACAATTGGCGTCTGCTCTGGCGTCGGTGCCCAGAACCAGGCTGGCAAGCAGGGCTGCGGTTTTGAGGCGGCTGGTGCTGGTGGAGGGAACAACAACAGCACCAACAGCAACGACTGCAACAACCAGGGTGGCAACCAGGGCGGCAACGAGAACAACCCCTCAGCCGACAACGGATCCGACAACGGAGCCGGCGCCGGAGCAGGAAACAACGCCGCCGTCGGTGAGACCATCAAGGCCAGCACCCTCAAGCCCGACCCGTCAGGCGCTGGCAACGTTGGCAACGGCCAGGGCAGGCAGTTCATTACCGGCGGCTGTACCGGTGACGCCGACTGCGCCTCGGCCTGCTGTGCCCTAGTGAACACGGGTGTCGAGCGGTTTGGTGTCTGCTCCGGCCCACTTGCCAACACACAGAACGGAAAGCAGGGCTGTGGGTTCCCGGTTGGGGGGGAGCGTCTTGCTCCCAACTGAGTATCATCGGGTATCCAGCAAGGGTGGCGCTCTAATGATTGGCTCTTTTCTTTGCGTCGTGGTAACTTGAACAAGGCCATACTCAAAGGTGCATTGGGGCTTGTTGATGTCCAGGAGGCCTAATACTGTCTGCTTGCGTAACCTGTTCAATACCACATGCCTGTGGCTTGTGCTGCATCATTTATCTCTTTTGTATCCCGCTAAACAAACATTACGTACACCACGCATCTGCACCAAATACATCTTCTGGTTACTTGATGCTGCACGAGCTTTTTCGGGTCAAGATCATGACTTTGCTTATTGCCGAAGCTCACATGAAACTCATGTCATCGCTAAACGGTGGTGCCGAGGGCTGGCCGGCCTCGTTCGTTTTCACCAAACTCTGGGGGCAACTGGCGCCAAGTGGCGGAAGCTCTTCACCGCCGACCCATTGCCAGGAGGTCGGGCGGCGGAGGCGAGGGAAAGACGCCAAGGTGCTGGCTTCTTTCAAGATCAGATGGAAGAATTTTGAAGGAAAAAAAAGGTACCTCGATCTGGTAAGAAAGTCTCAATAAACAAGTTTAAAAACACCCAACACGACTAACATAATTCTTAATAATTGCGTTGGTTGTGCTGGTGGCGGTCCTAAAAAAGAAGAGATGCGCCCGATTACTACATCTTAGGTCACTCACATACACGCAACACACAGGACAACAGCTACCCAAGAACCAGATGCTCTTCATTTACTCGTGCATAATTTTGTATCTATCAAGAGAACACAACCCCGTCAGCAACGCCAACCAAGCCAGATCCGCCACAGGCTCCAGATATGCCCACCACGCCAACAGCACTACCAACACCACCCAAACCACAAACCGCCGAGGCTTTACAACCGCCACTCCAGACCTCTCGCCATCGATGCCATAGCCAATCTCAATCTCCAACCCCGCCAAGTCCGGGTTGCTCTTGGCCACACACTCCTCGCCGCCGGTACAGATGAAGGGGTGCTCAGCGGCCTCGATGTCGATGTTGGGATGACCGGAGTTGGCGCGGTGGGCGAGGTGGATTTTGCTGGGGTGCTTGAAGTGGTCGCGCCAGTCGTGGGTGCGGATGTCAGTGTAGCCTGCGTAGTGACGACAGTTAGCTTAGCCCAGGTTGTAAAATGGGGTGGGACTTACCATGGCAGACCGATTTGTACCAGTTGAGCGAAGCGCGGGTTTCAGGATTGGCCTTGCAGTTGTTGATGACACACCGCTTCGCGTCGTGCACGAGGCGGCGGTTGAGGCACATGCAGGCTGTGTTGGGGGAGCCGTTAAGCTGGTTGTGAGGGCAGCCGTAGCTGGATGCTCCGATGATGATGGAGTCCATGCAGCGGCGCTAGTAAGGGTGATGGTCAGCATGATTGCGGGTGAAGAGAACAACAATAACAACAAGAAAGAAAACAAAGAAGAGTAGCAGATGTGATGGGCGCTTATGACTTACAGCACACTCGGGAAGGCCATGTTGGACACCCTTAACTGCAGTCATGTTGACCAACAGCAGGCGATCTTCAAGGGGGAGCACCCGGAGGGCACCGTTGTCACGAACAGGAGCAGAGACAACAAAAGTAGGCATAATTGTCAGAAGGAGGTAAAGGAAGAGAAGGACGAAATTAACTTTGACAAGCATTGTGAAAAGTGTGTTGGTGTTTTGTTTTTGTATGTGTGTATGTGTGTTTTGGGTTGGCAGACGTCAGAAGATGGGCAAGAAGACAGCTCTGAGAATGGTAAAGAGGAAAGAAGAACGGGAAAATTCTTGGGCGTCTGGGAAACGCCTTTATACATTTTTGAAGTCCCCCATCAAGATATCCAAGCTGCAATTAGTGGCGTCAGTCTGATACGGTGCACAGAGGTTTTCGGCTTAATGCCCGATATTATGTACGAGTGCCTGCCCATATGGAAGCGTTAAAAACAGTCCGCCCACGATGACTTGCTCAAAGTCTGTTCCCTCGGCCATCTGCGGAACGGGGCATTGCGGAAGCTGTCAGCTTCATGTTCTAAGAATTGCGCTCCAGACTTTGAGCGCTGCAGTAGTCTCAGGAAATGTAACGAAGGACGAGTAGTATCACAGACACATTATGGGCATCGAGCAAGTAGTCGCAGGCAGGTGACAAGATGATGGACTCCAAAAAAAAAAAAAAGTCTATACAGACGCTATCATCACCGCCACAACCCCGGGCGATCATCCAAGCAAGAGACCGCTGGTTACTGCAAGTGAAGCAGCCAGAGCCCACGGGGCCGTCATAATGGGACCAGAGCCAGCCTCAACCTTTCCAACCAGCCGATCCCCTAGCCCAGCAATGCTCTTCTCAAACGTTGCCATGTCAGAGGCAGTCCAGTCCGCCCCGTCAGCACCAGGCACCGCCTCATCGCCTACAAACGCCAGATACAAAATTTCATCCTCATCAATCCCATTATCCCCGCTAATCTGCGATCCACCGCACGCCGTGGCCAGGGCCAGCGAAGCCTCGCCCACCAGCGGCTTCGGATCATCATCCCCATTGACGTCCCCCCACACGCCATAAAACATCTGATCCCCACACACCACGGCCATTACGCTCAGTGGCTTCACCCCATACTTCTTCGGGTCAAACTCCTTCCAGCCCTTGCGGCCCTGCGTGCCGGCCGCGTTGCCAAAGACCACGTAGGGATGGACGTAGGGGTCGAGGTCCTTCAGGCCGGGTTTGTTGTAGCTGGCAACAATACTCTGGAAGGCGGTCTGGTTCTGGATGTCGGGGCTGAGCGAGGCGCTGCAGCGCTGGTCAGCGGCTGCGACCCGAGAGCGGGTGCGGCTGCTAGGGTTGCCGCCTGGTCCGCGGAGGCCGTCGCAGTCGACGTCCATGTTGGTTAGGTGGCCGTTGCGGCCTTGGAGGTAGATGACGCCGTTGGTAGAGAGGTGGTCGCCGCAGTAGGAGATAACTGTTGCTGGTGTCAGTCGTAAATCAAGTGAGGGGTATTTCAGAGGGCTGGGAGAGAAGACTTACGTGTTGGTTTGGGGTCGTCATTGAGACCACTATAGAAGCCCTTTTCGAGCTCTTTGTCACAGTGGCCCTTGTTCCGAACGGATTTGTAGAACTCGTGGATGTTTCGAGGCACATCTCGTGCCAGACAGGGAGTCAGGAAGAAGATGAGTGCGAGGAGGCTAATGAGAGTGGCCAACTGACGGCGGCAAATAGAGAACGAAGAGGTAGACATTGTTGAGAATTTTGTAGGTCTAAAGAGTCTAGGACCTGTCTTTATTTGTTGATGGCGAAGAAAGCGAGGCGTTGGATAGCTGAGTAGAGTAGCTCAGGGTAGCAAGTAGAGTCTGAGGATGATTGCAGAGAAAAGAAGGGAGGAGAGGAGATTTAGAGAGTGAGAGCTCTTAAATAGGCAATATCCTCTGACTTCAGTCGTATGCCGGTGACTGGTCTTGCTTGGATTACCTCAACGCTGAGGCCATCGTCGGGCACGATGGGACCGAAGCTGGTCTTAGCGAGAGGCCGTGACCAGCATCATTCCACGTCATTCGGCCTTAGTTCGTCCAGGCTAATTACGGTATCTGCTTCGGTCGACTTCTAAATTGCGAAAGAATTCCAATTTCCGTGGGCGCCATCATCCCACATAACCCCAAAGATTATCCATTACCGTCCGTGCCCAAGATCGAGATGGCGAGCCTGAGGCGTTGGAGTCGACGGGCTTGATGTGAGTCCATACGCTGAGATATCTCGCGCTTGAAAACCAAACGAAAAAGGCCGCTGCAAAGTGTTGAGTTCCTAAATTTAATAGATAAATAAGAATCAATCGCGACAAGATATTGATAATTAGGTCGGCAAGGGAGGGCTTGTGTAAGTGGTGTTTGAATTGTCGTTGGCCTTCCCCGGGAAGTTCCACCTTGGACCCAGCAGACGGGAACAATTCGGGGACACCGCCCGGCGAGAAAAATATTAAATGGGGCTACAAGTAGAGCAGCTGTCGACAGCTGTTTCCTGTGCCTTGCCATCCCCGACCCACCTGCTGGAGCTCTCACCAAAAAAAATTTCGGTGCCTTCCATTTCTGCCCATCAGCAAACAACAATCATGATCAGTGACCACGATCAGAGAACTCAAAGCGCCCCGCTTGCTGTCCGGAACAACACATGTAACAATTGGGCGATACTCAGCAGACATGGAATCGCCACAGGTAGGTTCTTTACAACCACCGTAAGATCGCAGCAACCCCCTCCAGCCACTCTCGAGCCGGCCACGGACCTCGCGCAGTGAGCTCCTCTTCGGAGGGCCTTCTCTTCTCGGCACGTCTTGTGTTGGGTCTCAGAAGGGGCTGGCTGGCGGGCAGGAGGAGGCTCCGGCTTCCTCTGGCGACGGCTGCAAGAAAAAAACTCATATACCTGGGCCATCATAGTCCGCGTCTCATGACTGCTCTTTTACGCGGCGTTTCACTGAGACGAGGCTCCAAGCGACCCGACATTTTTGACTGATATTGTGATTGTATGTTCGCTCAGGATGTGGTTCAACCAACCGACCTGGCTACCGCTGTCCCTGTCCCAAGAGACTGCTTCCCGATAAGCAACGGTCGCATCGGACGTGGGGGTTCACCGTCCCTGCTCACAGCCCAACTACGTCATCCCCTGAATGATCTGATTGCTCCCCGTCCCAGCACCACCACAGTTCATCCAGTCGTGATACCCAACCACCATGCTGTCTCACCTCATTGTGACTCACCCAGCATCCCTTTCTACCACCCACAGCCCAACATACATTACACAGACACCGCCACGATGCCCTCGCACAACCAATACAAAAAGCCTCCGGCCCTCAAGTTCAGCCACCTCCCGCTCAGCACCAGCGGGCCGCTGGAATGCGCCCTCAATGGCACAGTGCTGTTGAACCACCCCTACTTCAACAAGGGCTCGGCCTTCACCAAGGAAGAGCGGCGCGATTTCGCGCTGGCCGGCCTGCTGCCGCCGAGCATCCAGACGCTGGAGCAGCAGGTGCAGCGCGCATATGAACAGTACTCGTCTTGTCCAGATGATTTGGCCAAGAATACGTTTCTGTCGAGTTTGAAGGAGCAAAATGAGGTGTTGTATTTTAAGGTGAGACATGTGTCAGTTGTAAGAGTGAGCGAGGGTTTGTTGACTCGGGTTCAGTTGCTGTTGGATCATCTGAAGGAAATGCTCAGTGTTGTCTACACACCTACCGAGGGTGAGGCCATCCAGAGATACTCGCGCATCTTCAGGAGACCGCAGGGCGTGTTCTTGAACATTCATGATATTGACCGCGTGCATCATGATCTATCGCTGTGGGGCACAGAGGTTGATATCGACTACATCGTGGTCACGGGTGAGAACTTATCAGCTTATCATTGTGGATGGTGGCGATGATGGCTGACGCGCCTCAGACGGCGAGCAGATCCTTGGCATCGGCGACCAAGGATGCGGCGGCATCTTAATCTCAATCGCCAAGCTTATCCTCATGACGGTCTGCGGCGGGATGCATCCCAACCGTGTGCTGCCCGTAGTGCTGGACTGCGGCACCGACAACGAGGCGCTATTGAACGACCCGCTGTACCTGGGCCTCAAGGAGAAGCGGATTCGCGGGGAAAAGTACGACAAATTGGTCGAGACCTTCGTCAAGTCTGCAAGGGAGTTGTACCCGAAGGCGTACATCCACTTTGAAGACTTTGGCTTTTGGAATGGTGAGCGCGGCAAGAGAATGGCTCTGAGGCGGTGTTGACTCGGCTGCAGCACGAAGATTACTCGACAAGTGGCGGCCAGAAATCCCCTGCTTCAACGACGACGTCCAGGGAACGGGCTGCGTGACTCTCGCCGCGATCTTCGCCGGGTTGCACATCTCAAAGCAGAAGCTGGGCGATCTTCGCTTGGTCATCTTTGGCGCTGGGACGGCCGGCGTGGGTATCGCAGACCAAGTTCGGGATGCCATCGCAACAGAGCGGGGCGTCAGCAAGAAGGAAGTCGCCAAGCAGATATGGTACGGAGCCTCCTGACAATTGCCTGGAGATCTTGCTAACCGCACCAACCAGGCTCATTGACAAGCAAGGCCTTCTAACGGACAAAACAAAGGGGCTGTCTGATAGCCAGAAAACCTTTGCTAGAAAAGACTGGAGCGACAAGAAGTCCGATTTGTTGAGCGTGGTAAAGGAAGTCAAGCCAAACGTCCTAGTCGGAACGTCAACGGCGCCAAAGTCCTTTACTGAGGAGATCGTTCGAGAGATGGCATCGCACGTGGAACGGCCCATTATCCTCCCGCTGTCGAACCCGACGAAGCTTCACGAGGCGGTGCCTGCCGACCTGCTTAAGTGGACCGACGGGAAGGCACTCGTGGCCACGGGCAGCCCGTTCAGACCAGTCAAGGGCCCATGGGGAGAAGACGGCAAGGAGATCGAGATGGAGGTGGCGGAGTGCAACAACAGTGTTGTTTTTCCAGGGATTGGTCTCGGAGGCGTGCTGTGCCGAACTAAACTCGTCACCGACAAGATGCTCGTCGCAGCGGTTAACGGGGTGGTGGAGATGAGCCCGGCGCTGGAGGACGACACGGCGCCATTGCTGCCGGGAGTCGACGTGGTGCGCGAGGTGAGCGTGAGGGTCGCGCGGAAGGTGATTCAGGCTGCGGTCGAGGAAGGAGTGGCGACGGAGAAGCGGATACCGGAGGGGGACGAAGAGCTGGACGGATGGATCATGGAGCAGATGTGGGATCCCGTATATCGACCGCTCACGTACGTTGAGGCTCACACGGCAAGTCGTCAAGCCAAGGGAGAGCTACGAGTCGTGGGGAGTTTGCCGCAGAGGGATTAGGAGATATTTTGAGTCAATTGGAACAGCCCTGGTGGTTTTCTTCGTTCTAAAGATTAGATCTCGAATAATTGATTGAGTTTGGCGTGACAGTTGGTTGAAAATCCCAGGGCTGAAGCTTTTCAGGGATCGATTGGGTTGGTGTTTTGGACTGGTTCACAACCCTAACCCTGGTCTTTAGCCCCTCAAATCGGGGTTAGGGTCACTAAAAACAGGGACCCGGACACGTGACCGCTCACAAACTGGGTAGGGTTTCTGGTCCACACCAAAAATTATCGCGACTGGCCCTCAATTTCCAGGTGTGTTCTGCGTCTCCCGAAATTTCGACTCCCCATCGACAAGTCGCATTTCCGCAACCACACCGACACAATGGCCAAGATCTCGTGAGTCTATGCCGTTGCACTGCGTTTTCCGCCGTTTTTGATCAGCAGCCGCCGAACCTGCCGACCGGCACTCTCCGCCACTGCAAACGAAGATTTGGAAGAGGGGGAAGTGCTGTTTGGGCAGACAGGAATGAAGAATTGCAGGGAGAGCGACGGTCGACAGCGGCACGCGGAAGCTCTCGAAAATCTGCGCTCGAAATTGCGCCGCTCGTGCTAACTTGCTTGAACAGGCGTGGTGCCCCTGGTGGCAAGCTTAAGATGACCCTGGGTCTCCCGGTGTACGTGCGATTCCGTTCCTGCCCACCCGCAAACCGATTCCCGATCGAACAGACCGACGAGACCTGAAAGGAAGGAATTTTCTCCGAGGCACACCGCTAACAGGAGGACAGCGGTGCCATCATGAACTGCGCCGACAACTCGGGTGCCCGCAACCTGTACATCATCTCCGTCAAGGGTATCGGTGCCCGCCTCAACAGGCTGCCCGCTGGTGGTGTCGGCGACATGGTGATGGCCACAGTCAAGAAGGGCAAGCCTGAGCTCAGGAAGAAGGTTCACCCCGCCGTCATCGTCCGCCAGGCCAAGCCGTGGAAGCGCTTCGACGGTGTCTTCCTCTACTTCGAGGACAACGCCGGTGTGGTACGTGGTTCCGGGCAGGGAACTTTGGGGAAAACAGGGACCATACCGCTGGATGGGAACCTGCTCTTTCCTCGGGTCAACTGCGTCTTTCTTTGCAAGGGTTGAATGCTAACGGCTCGGCAGATCGTCAACCCCAAGGGTGAGATGAAGGGCTCCGCCATCACCGGCCCCGTCGGCAAGGAGGCTGCTGAGCTTTGGCCCCGTATTGCCAGCAACTCCGGTGTTGTCATGTAAAGGGTTTCTTGGGCTAGCGATGGGTCTTCGGCGCGTGGGATTTCGGGAACGACCGATTCTGTCACCGGCAATAATCTTCCGTTTCAGACGAGGAGGATCGGGACGACAGGCCACAAAAGGCTTGGGCCGGATGGACAGGCTTTGCATTTCTGGCTGCGGCGTGCTAGGGGGTCATACCAGTGCATGATATAACGGTCAATTCAGAATCAAGTTCTTCGAACCCAGGTGCTCCTGGCCCGGCATTTCTTGACAATTGGCTGCAATCGGTGTGCCTTGGGATCACGATGCGATGGCGCGTCGCGACACAGGAACCGACAACAACACTGCAACATCCATCGACTGGGCTCCTTCGAGCGACTCCGCCACCACGACAATGCTTTCCAGAATTTTGGCCCGGCGTTTGCGCCGCGAGGCGGAGGCTGCGTATAATCTACATTCATCCCGCCTCTCCTTCACCCTTTCAGCCAGTCCAACAACGGCCGGTGGAATTTCTCTGGCGCCTGGATCTGCGGCGCATGTCCCAGGTCAGGGAACTCGACGAGTGTGCTGTTCGAAATGGCAACCAATGCCTCCCTCCCCAGAACATCGTAATGCCCCAACCTCTCCTGCACCTCCAGCGGTGACCACTGCTTCCCAATCGCCGTCGTATCCTTCGTCCCAATCAACAACAGCGTCCTCGCCTTCAACATCCCAAACTCGTACACCACCGGCTGCGTCAACACCATATCCACCACCCTCGCCTGGCACTGCACAAACGCCTCCCCCTCCCTGCCCCGGTACACCTCCACCAACATGTTAACCCACGTGTCGTACTCCGGCGCCCACGTCCCTGCGTAGTAGGTTGTCTGCTCGTACGCACGGATGCTAGCATATGTGCTGGCGCGCTCAGTGCGCGCGGTTTCGTCGATGGCGATGTAGGGTACGCCGAGCGCTTTCCAGTCTTCGAGTCCGATCGGGTTGGCGAGGACAAGGTTGGATACGAGGTCGGGGTACATGAGTGCGAAGCGCGTGGCGAGCATCCCGCCGAAGGAGTGGCCGATAACAGTTAGGTTGTCCGAATCCCTGACGCCGAGGGTGGTTAAGAGGTTCCGTGTGTTGAGCGCGAGTTGGTGCAGGGTGAATTGGTAGGTTTGGGGCTTGGAGGACTTGCAGAAGCCTACTTGGTCGGGGATGATGACGCGGTAGCCGGCAGAGCTTAACACTGTGGCGGTTTGTGCCCACGTTGCGGCGCAGAAGTTTTTCCCATGGAGGAGCACCGCGGTTTTGGCTGCGGATGGCCTCTTGCCATACTCATAGCGGTAACCTCGCTCGGCTGGGACGTCCATGTAGGCCATCCCAAGGGTTTGCCCTTGGAAGGTGAAGTTGTAGAGCTGGATGGGCCATGGATAGGTGAAGTTTGAGCCGTGGAGGTCGGAGGAGAAGGGACCGTTGACGATGTTGCCGTTGGAGGTGGTCATGGAGGAGGCGAGACATGCTGAGAGGAAGAATAGAAGAAAAAAATACCGGGTGTCGGCAGAAAGCTTCATCATGCTTACTGCGGATATCTTACGGGGATAGTTATGCGTTGATCGATTTGAATTGCGAGAACTGACCTCACGATGCATCCGACCGATCTCTTTGAGTCTCCATTGCCACACCAATCATTCCATCTTAATGTTACACGAAGGGTGTTGCCCCCTACCTCAAACAGCAAATCATGCCCCAAAGAGGAAGCTTCACCTGCGAACCAAATCCATCGAATTGAAATGCCCGGTGATGACGGAGGGGAAACTTAAAAAGCAGCAGGCATTCTAAGTGAGCATGCATGAGCGGGTTTCTGTCGAAATCTTCGTCCTGGACAACATGAGATGCACAATTTGACCAAGAGAAGGGCGCCTGATAAAAGAAAATGATGCAAAAACTCGAAAAAGAAACAGAAACTGCCGATTTTTTTAATATGATCAGACCCGGGCTTGAACCGGGAGACCTTCAGTGTGTTAGACTGACGTGATAACCAACTACACCATCCGACCAATTAATGCTGCTGTTGACAATGTTTAGAATAGATAAATGGACTAATTATGGATCGCTTTTGGGAATGGAGTTGCTGTGATGGTATTGTATTCTCATCATGAAGGCACGGAAACAGCTGTAAATGGGTTAACGTACTTGATAAGCGAGCGCCGCAGATAAGCGAGCGCCGCACTTTTCCATGCGACGCGTTTTACCTCTACCCAACACCAATTTCCTCATCATCCCAACATGCCTGCTACTTTGAAAGAAGCCAGGGTAATCTTGGCTCTTGAAGCTATTCAGAAAGACCAGAAACTAAGCATACGAGCTGCAGCAAGAATCTATGATGTTGCCGAACGAACTATACTTCGTCGACTCGCCGGCCGTCATGCACGACGCGATACTCCAGCCAACTCCCGCAAGCTGACGGATCTGGAGGAGCAGACGATAGTTCAGTACGTGGTTGAGCTATGTACTCTCGCATTTCCTCCCAGATTGGGTGGTGTGGAAGATATGGCCCACCAGCTGCTATCTGCACGCGACACGCCCCCTGTTGGCAAACGCTGGGCACACAACTTCGTCAAACGCCAGCCAGAGCTCCGAACGCGTTATACGCGTAGATACGACTACCAGAGGGCCAAGTGTGAAGATCCGAAGGCCATTAGCGAGTGGTTTGCTCTTGTACAGAACGTCAAGGCCAAATACGGCATCGTGGACGACGATGATACCTACAACTTCGACGAGGTGGGGTTCATGATGGGCATTATCTTCGCGAGCATGGTAGTCACGACTCGGATGGCCGTGGCAAGGCAAAGCTGGCCCAGCCAGGCAACCGCGAGTGGGCAACGGTAATCCAGGCAGTCAATGCCCTCGGCTGGGCCATCCCTCCGTTCATCATCTTGGCCGCGCAGCACCACCTCGCCAACTGGTACACCGAGTGCGACCTCCCAGCCGACTGGTGCATTACAACCACCGACAATGGCTGGAAAACCAATGAAGTGGGCCTGGATTGGATCAAGCACTTCGACTTCCATACAGCACCTCGTACGAAAGGCAAATATCG
This sequence comes from Collariella sp. IMI 366227, assembly GCA_027946355.1. NCBI lineage: Eukaryota > Fungi > Ascomycota > Sordariomycetes > Sordariales > Chaetomiaceae > Collariella > Collariella sp. IMI 366227. Next base: position 116,535 of record JAPEUS010000034.1, on the reverse strand, counting down.
GTTGTTGATCCTCGACGGCCACGAGAGCCACCACTCGACCGAATTCGAGCTCTATTGCCAGCAGAACAACATCATCACGCTCTGTATGCCTCCGCATTCCTCCCACCTCCTCCAGCCACTCGATGTTGGCTGCTTTGGGCCGTTGAAGCAGGCATACGGCCGCCAGGTTGAAGACTTGATGAGGATGCACATCAACCACATCAGCAAGCTCGAGTTCCTCTGTGCCTTTCGCGAGGCCTTCTTTGCCTCCATCACCGAGAAAAACATACGGGGTGGCTTTACGGGGGCTGGCCTTGTTCCATTCGATCCAGAGAGGGTGCTTTCCAAGCTGGATGTCAAGCTTCGTACACCAACACCCCCGACGTCACAACCTGGCACCCCACCACCTTAGGTCTTCCAGACACCCCACAACCCCCCGAGAAGCCGACTCGCAGTCAACGCTCATCAAGACTCGCATTGCCAACCATCAAAACAGCTCCCCGACTCCGATGTTGGCTGCTGTGGACCAGCTTACCAAGGCTACGAAAGCTATGATGCACGAGGTGGCCCTTCTTCGGTCAGAGACGTCTTCGCTCCGCAAGGCCAACGAGGCACTAAGCAAGCGCTGGAGAGCCAAAAGAACACGCGTTCAGCTTGGAGGGTCACTTTCTGTACAGAATGCACAGAATTTATTGGGCCAGAGGGCCGTTGGCGGGGAGGGAGCGCAAGAAATGCAGTTGGATGGGGGTGATGCAGGGGCAGGTCGTGCGAGTGTTCGGTGCTGCAGTGTGTGTGGCAAGCCTGGTCATAATTCCCGCACTTGCCAGGAGGCTGCAGAAACATCTCATTCAGCTGTTTCTGATGTAATTATAGTTGGTTCCTAATGTTGTGGTGTGAAAATTGAAGGTACTTGTTGTAGGGAGGGTAAAAGTGCGGCGCTCGCTTGTCTGCGGCGCTCGCTTATCAATACAATACAATACAATTTATTAACGCCCGGCGGCTAAGCCGAAAGGGCAACTATTACAATCTGACTATGCATTTCCCAAGATATGACATGATTTCGTCCAAGCCCATACAGAGTCCATTCTAGTACATGCAGTCCCTTGTTCCATTTCTCTTCGGATTCCCGTGGGTTAGTGGGATTGTTGGTAGGCTGGCTTGAAGGCGATTCTCCAAGTGTTCAACGTCCTATCTTCGGCGGCTGAAGCGGTGCCTGCTATCCCAGGCACGAGGTGAGGGTTATGAGTTCGGTTGGGTGTGGTGGTTAGATGTCTTAGTCGGCCTGCAGTCGATGGGTGTCAAGCCGACCCGTGGCCATCGCAAATCGTATGGTTGCCCGAACGGCCACCATATTGGGAGTCCAGTCTTTATTGTCCGATGTCGACTTCCCTCCTAGGTAGAAGGAGATATTGCTCCTGTGGGGTATCTGTGCATTCGAGCATCTCTGTTCGGTATGTTGTCCATTTTTTGCATCGGAAAAGGAAGTGGTCCACTGTTTCTTTTGCTTGTCCGCAGTCGCACTGATCTGACGATGATGCTCCAATGCGGTGGAGGTAGCCGTTGAGTCTTGCCATGCCTGTTCTCAGCTGAGCAAGTATGCCAGCCTCCTGTCGTGATAGGTGCTCGTAAAGCAGTTGGGTATGTTTGCCTGGTAGTGCTGCATCAACTCTCTTGGAATGAGCTCCAACTTTGTCTGGCAGACGATTTCTGGTGCCTCTGTTGGACTGCGCCAGGTTGAGGATTGTCGACCGCATCCTGGGCGTATGTACCTCCTGGACGGCGCCGTCTCGAGTGGCATGTTTGGCGTTCTCCTTGGCGATTTCCCAGAGGTTGCTTTGCTCGCCCGCAGGGAGCCATCGGACTGTGACTGTATTCCTGTTCTTCTGTAGCGCCCTGATCGACTCGTAAATATGGCGGATATGGTGTCTCGCTTATCAAGTACGTTAGGGTTCTGTGCGCGAAGTGAAGTGGAACCACTGTCTGAATAAACCCGGACGCTAACCCCTGGTTGTAGTTAACATGCCAGGGGAGATTCCCCGGGATCACACAGAAGGAATCAAGAAACGCCTAATAACTTCTGTATCATAAACGATAAAAGATAGGGTGGCTGACGCTTGCAAATTCACAAAATGAAGACTTGTGAAGGGATCTCAATCTACACCCTTGTTCATTCAGTCTCTTCGATATCTCTAGTTGCAGGACTCACTGGCAGCGGAGAAACCAGAATGTCCTGAATACAATGCCCCCATGTCATTCTTGCGTAGATTATTTGTGATGCTTCTATAATAATCGATCGACCGGTTCCTCCCTCGACTGCTGCGTAACCTCCCATAACATGGATGTTATGCCCAGCTCTATTATCCCCTTCTTCTTCCGCTCAACTTTTGCATTCACAGTCCGCTGATAGTTCTTCTCCCACTTCTCAATCAACGTAACACTATCAGACAGCTTGATCTCATGTCCCGGCTCAGATGCCCAGCTTCTCCTCTCATTCTTGGCCCCCTCACCCACTTCCTCTTGCCCTCCGGTTTCACCCACTGGGCTCATCACATCAACCAAAACCGTCCTCCTCAACCCCAGACCACCCTTTGCCCCAGGCACACTAACCTCCACCGCTCCCGGTCTCTCGCACACTTCCTTCGCCAGCTCAACCAACCCCTCACTCTGGCTCCCATTCTGAACCAAATCAACAAAACAATCCAACCCCACTCCTTCCACAAGCACCCTCGCAACAAACCCACACCTCAAATTCCTATTCCAAAACGTCACCACCACCAACTGATGCAACCCCATCTCATTCCCCATCGGTATCCCTCCCACCCGTATCGTCCTAAACTCCCTGTTCCACACCACATCCCGCCCCTGGATATCAACAACATCATATCCCGGCGCGAGCAGATCTGCCGCACGGAGGACAATCACTTCTTCTGCAAACTTGGATTTTGGGATCTGGGAAGGGTTATTGGAGATGTAGATCAGCCTGGTCTTTGCTCCTGCAAATTCCGACAGCGAGACCAACGTGAGAGAGCGGGTGCGGGTGCGAAGGAAGACATTGGGTGTTGATGTTGCGGTGAGGAGGATTGCGAGGCGGGAGGAGGGGTTGTGTGCTGGATGGCAGTTTAGGATGGCGAGGTGTTGGTTGGAGGTGGAGGTTCGGACGAGAGGGAGGGTGATGTGCAGCCCGGCATTGGTCATAGTGTAGGCGGTTGTGCGGTGGGATGATGGAGGGGATGTGATAGTGTGTTCCATGCCGGCAAAGTCGTGAGGAGATTTAGCAAGAACGGTGGTAACTCCGATCATCTCGTCGTAGGAGAGGTTGTCGAAATCTGGGTGGTAGTGATGGGGAAATGGAGGGCCGCGGCCGAGAGCTCCCCAGGCAAAGATGGAGTGGTCATTTGACCGCTTGATGATCTCTCTCTGCAGTCGAAGGAAGGCATTCTCCCCCTCACCGTATATGATGGGCATGTTGATGCCAAAAAGGCCCATGAGCGAATAAGCCATGTCTTCGTGTCTCGTGGTTGTCCGGTTGGCGGCCCAGGACAGGCGTTGAGCAACGCTGGCGTGGTGGAGGAGTTTCGGTTCGAGAAGGGTCAATTCGTCAATCCCAGTGATACTCTCAATTGACTTGACCAGAGAAGATTTCGTCCCCAAAACTCTCCATCCTTTGGCGTAAAATACCACCTTCCGAGGGGCCAACAGTTCTTGAAGCGTCCACCCTCGACCGAACCACCTGCTCTTGTTGAAGTGGTCTTTCCAAGTCAAGTAACCTTCCGTAAAATCGTCGAAATGAACGTCTTCCAGGTACGCGTAGCACACAGCAGCCTGCTGGTACCACCTGAACATGGAGTTGGTGGCTTCTGAAACCTCGGCACTGCTCCGCTTGTCGATGCAACAGGTGTCGACCCAAACATACTGGTGCCCGTCCTTTTCTGCCTGGCCGCAGGCGTATGCAATTTTGTCGTAGCCTGCTTTGAGCACAAAAGTCTGCGGTGAAGTGGACGCCACAAGGTCCCTGAGACTCTCGTAGAGTCCCTCGTTTTTATGGCCGTTGGTAAGAGCAGGGAGGCCTGGGAGAGAAGAGCCGTTGAAGCGGGAGCGAGTTCCTCGAAAGGCCATAAGCATGTGAGAAAGCAGCATCAACCTCATGGTGTCGGCCCCGTTTTCGGATTGTCGAATCTTGTAAGTTGGGGAGTCCTGCTGTGACCGTCGATATTTTGTGATGGCTTCCATCTCGTGAAGTGACACCTCCGCATCCCCCCAGGTGTGGGACAAGATCGCATATGGAGGAATATCGGTGCCATGAAATTCCTCAAATTCTCGAGTGAAGACATTTATGAGTCTCATTTTGCAAAAATAGAAAGATTTTCAATTTAGTGCTCGTGAGACAGACGGACGAAAGAAATGGGTCTCATTGAGAACCAGGCAATTCGCAGAGATGTGAACATGGTTTTTATCCATGTCCCATTGCAAAAGGAACTGGCTCAGGCAGAGATATCGTTTGTTCAATATTAATTCAAAATTTGTTGGACCGAGTGCTTGTTCACCAGGTGGCCCAATCAGGAACTTCGTCTAACGTGCCCGACCTTAAAAGTATCATCGGGTGCTGTCAGGCATCGAGTCGCCCACTCCAGCTGCCCAAACATGTGATGGGCACTTCTAGGGCTTGACGGCAATGGCAGAGATCTGCAATGCTCATCCTTTGTCAGATAAGCATGTCCTTTGGTCTGAAGTATGTTAAACGCAACGCCAGGGTTAAGATGCTGACACCTCCAGGACGCCGGGTCCGAAACATCTTGAGATAGGCACCAGTTAACGATCACAAACGCCATCACACTTCTTGCCTCCGTCTTCCCAAATACTGTCATGTACTGTATTCTTTGCCCCTCGTGATACTGGCAGAGATGCTCTCTACTTATCTACACGCCCATGGAAAAATAAGCAAACCCAAACGCCGCTCTTCCCATTCATCCAGTTCACCATCAATTCCAACTGAACCCAATCATGATAATGTCCATGGACAATTCATGACATGCGCCAAACCGTATCAGCGCCGCGAAAATGCAGACAGACAGACAAGACGCCCCGTCCCAATGAATGCCCTGATGCTCAGGATGATGAAAATGACCATACCCAGCCTTTTCAGACAAAGAGAACCGTTGTCATAAACCGAGCCAATTTTGTTTTCCTGAACCGTTGCAGTTGCCCAGAAGCCACCAGACGCCGAAAGGTAAAACCCACTCTTGAAAAAAAGGAAAAGGAAAAAGAAAAACACCCTGTCCCCATATGTTGTTGTTGTTGTTGTTGTTGTTGTTGTTGTTGTTACACTCCTCTCTTTTTCGCATTCAGCTCTCTTCGTATCGTCTCATCATCCTCCACAAACCCCACACCACGTGATGACCTGCATCACTTCTACTGTAACATCCACCACTTCTCTTTCCCTCCTGCCACCACGGAATCATCAACTCCTCACTGGTACGGCGGCCCCGGTTCATACCCACCCCCCAACCTTGATGCCCAGGCCCATGTCCATGCCCATGCCCATGCCCATGCTGATGCCCATGTTGCTGCTCATACCTCACATCATGAGCCTCCACCCGCCCGCCCAATCCGACAATGCGGGATCCCCGCATGATGCTGCATCTGCGGGGCGGAGGCGGGGCGGACCGCGCGGAAAGGCTAGCGGACCACCATGGCTGCTGGCGAGGGAGGGAGAGGGCCGTAGGGGTCGTGCGGGTGGTTGTGCGGGTGTTGGCCTTGTTGTTGTTGATGGCTGGGGTATATGGATTGGGGCGGGTCGAGGATGGTAGCCATGGGGGCACGACGGGGCCGAGGGTGGGTGCTGTTTGAGGGGCGGATGGAGGGGCGTCGTAGGCGGTGATGGGAGGCGGGAGACTTTGGCCGTGCATTGAAGCCGGGGTGGTTGGGTCGGAGGGATTGGCGGAGGATGGTTCGGTACCGGGCTCGGTGCCCTCTGTCATGACGCCGGAGCCGTTGGGGCCGGTAGTAGCAGCACGCTCGGCTTTCTTGTTGGCTAGCGTGGTGCGGCGCTTCTCGACGGCACCTTGCATTTCGCCTGAAGCCCAGCGGCCTGAGGGGGGCGGGTGGCGTTAGCTGTTATGTTCAATAGGTAAGACTGAGAGAAAGGAAAGGCGGGAATACTTACGCCTCATCGACCAGCTCATCTTCTCCGACTTGGTCATCTCCGCATACGGCTTCTTGTCGAGGTCGGCAGTGCTGCTACCGTTTGTCGTCGCCGCGTCCTTTGCACCAGCTGGCGCCTCTGTTGCCGCGGTGGTCGAGCTCGCCGCGTGGACCTTCTTAACTCGCGATCGCTTGCCACCTTTGCCGTTGGTGGCGCCATCAGACGCCCCGTTTGCCGCCGGAGTGGTCGCCCGCGACCCGCCCTGCGATGAAGAAGAAGCCCCGTTGTGGTTGGTGAGCTTGATCTTGGTGATGGGCTTCTTCACCGAGGGCGGGGGCGGAGGCGGGGCGGAGCACCACCGGGCAGGAAGGCAGGGGCGGCGCTGAAGGTGTGCAGGAACGGGCCCTGCCCGCCCTGCGACTGGGATGGTTGCGGCGCCGGGGTCGTCTCCAGTACGACCGGGCCGGACACAAAGCTGTTGTGGAACCTGAGTCCACCCGGCTGTTCCTGCGACGGGGATTCGGGAGGAGCGGCAGGCTCCGGCTCGGACTCCTGAGGCGGCGGGGGCGGCGGCTTCCTTCTTCTTCGGGCCGCGCTTCTAGGCGGCTCGACGGGGGCATCCGTCTTCGAAGCGGCCACCACACGGCGACGGTGCGACCGAGACTCGAGCTCCGGGTCGTTCTCAAGCGCGAAGTTGCGCTTGGGCTTGTCCCGGAGCGAGTATGTCGACTCGGCCGTCGCCGCCGTGTGATTGCTGGACTCCGAGGACGACGTGGAGGGCCGGGAGTCCTGCTGGACGGCGGAGGCAGAGCTGTAGAACGACGACGAGGTAATCTCGCCGCCCGCTGCCTGGCCCTTGGCAGCGCGGCCGCGCTTGGGCTTGCTGACGTCGCCGCCAAAACCAGCAGGAACCGAAGTGTAGGGCTCTGGGAGGGAAGCAGCCGCCCGCCCGCGCCTGCGCGTGGCCTTGGGCTTCTCCTCCACCCCGGCCTCCTCGTCTTCCGTCCGATTGTTGTCCCCTTGATCGACAGAAATGAGGGGATCCTGCTCACCCGCTAGCACGGCCGCACGTGCACGCGGTGGGCGCCCCTTCCGAGGTGACTCCGAGAAGCTCTCGGTGAGCTGGGCCGGCTCGAAGGCATCGGCATCGTCGCCATTGATGGCGGCGGCACCCCTGCGCCTGCGACGGCCAGGGCCGAGCGCAGCAATCCCGGCGGGCGTCCCGGAGCGGCTCGCGTCCTTGCTCTGGTCCGAGACGTAGCGCGGCTTGCGCGTGCGCTTGCCCTCGACGACGTTCTCTTCGGCAAGCTCGGCGCCCTTCTCGGTCCTCTTGCGGAGCCGGTTCTCGGGCATCTCCCAGCGCTGCTCCTCCGGGTTTTGGCGGCCAACCTGGGTGGCGTGGGTGTTGAGCTTGAACCCGTACGCCTGGGCCATGATGCGGTCCTCTTCCTTCTGGTGCTCCAGGGCCAGGTCGTCAATGTACGGCTTCGGAGCGCGCATGCCCCGAACGTCGAAGTAGGGGAAGCCCTTGAGCGTCTCGTCGAAATGGCGGAAGGGGAGGGGCTCATCGGGCTTCTGGCGGTTCTCCCAATTGACGAGGGCCTTGTCGTTGTTCTCGCGGCGCTTGGCATTGTCCTCATCATCCAAAAGCTTCTTCAGCTCGCTGTATTCCTGCTGGTAAGCGTGGAGGGCCTCGACTGCGGCAGAAGTGACTTCGTAAAGGCGATCGGTATCCATGTCTTGCCACCCCTCAAGAGCATCGACGAACTCGTTCGGGTCACGAATCTTGGGAAAGAGGTACTGTTTGGTCGGCTGCCGGGTCACCTCAATGGGCACAGCCAGACCAGTTGTTTTGATGATATTGTCTGCTGCGACTTCCGCGTCCTCATCGTCGGCCTCGTCCTGGGCCATGGGCTCGTCGGCTGGGGTCGGTGATGGTGCGGCAGTGGGCTGTTGTGATTCTGACTCAACAGGCTGCAGAGACTCGCTCTCAGGAACAATTGTAGGAGAAGCTGCGGGCGCCTCAACGGCGATGGTGGAGCTGATAGAGGACTCGGGAGACAGGAAGGCGGGTTTTGAGGGTGCGTCCTGGGTAGGGGCCGCCTTGTGGCGGCGGACACACACCTTCCTGAATTCGGCCATGGAAATTAATGGCTCGCCTTTTTCCCGAAGTTTCTTGCACTCTATGCGGTAGAGGTTGAAGAAAGTGTTCGTATTCAGAGGGCGGCGCGGATCCCATTCTGCAGCGGCTGGGGCGCGGGGAGGTGTCGGAGCAGGGGCCGGGGCTGCTTGCTTCCTGTCGGCGGGCGGCGCAGGCGGGACCACCAACTCAGTGTATGGGCTTGGAAGAGAAAGATCTCCGTCTTCATAAGGTAAAAGCCTCCTTTCTTTTGAGGCCAGGGCAGAAAGGTTAGCTGCGTCGTAAATGCGCACGAGTTGTGCAAGTCTCGCGGGCCCAGATGGCATCGGCCGCCGTGATGATTGGGGAGTATCTTGAGAAACGAGGGTGATGGTTTCCTTGGTTTCGGGCAGCTGAGATGCGGCGGATTCGAGGATAGACTTTGATTCGAGCGCAGGTGCAGCCGCGGACTGGTGGTTTTCAATCGCGGGTTCTGCTGAAGATGGCTGTTGGGATGACTCGCGCTCGGGTTGCTGAAGATGCTGCGCGTCAATGCCAGAGTCGGAAGGCTGAGAGCTGAGATGCTGGGTATCAATTTTCTCTGGCTCCTGAACAACGCCTGAGGAGAACCAGGAAGTTCTTCTGGCCTCGTAGTTGTTAAAAGTCTGTTCGGCCGCAGTTGGGGTGGGTGAGGCAGAGGTGGGCGAAGTGTGAGATTTGTCGTCGCCATTCTGAAAAGGCAGGTGATTATCAATCTCCTCTGCGGCTTCAGCCGAGACAGAGACTGCACCGTTTATCGCTTGTGAGGGCTTCATGTCCGGCGTCGAGAACTGCACGTCAACATGGTCTGCGTCGCTCTCATCTGAAGTTGTCGGGCGCGACTCTTGAACCGAGGACTGGTCCGATTCCTGTGACGCGACTAGGCCCATGGGCACACTGACAAGAATGGTGTCTTGCACCTCGTGGTCGGATGGCTGGTCGACATATGCGCCGAGGTCTGTGGACGGCTTCTTGGATGCATGGCGGCGACGGGATGTAACCGCGCGAGCCGGAGCCGGTGACTTGTCGACACGGTGGCGCTTGGGATCAGCGGCGAACTCGTCCGAATCTTCGTCTGAATCGTCTTGAATGCCCTTCCGCTTGCGGCCGCGGGAGCTGGGGGTGGTAGTGGCCTTTACGACCGTCTCGTTCTTGAGAGCGGGCAGGCTGAGATCGTCGTCAATCATCTCTTGAGTGTAATCGATGCGGGCTCTCTTTCTGAGAGAATGACCGCCTTTTGAATGAGCCTCGTCGTCGGCGGCACCATCGTAAGAGCTCTCAATGGTCCTTGACCTCTTTCGAGCAGGGCCGGTGGTGGAAGGCATTGCTGTGGATGGAGACTCAAAGCTGAAAGACGAAGTGTGAAATGTCGAGCTACGGGCGGGTTTGTCGACCCGGGCAGAGACAGAGTGACGCCAGGCCTGGTCAGCAGAAGGGGAAGAAGCGCGATGGGGAGTTGCCATTGTTGGATTTGCTGATGAAGCTGTTTGTTGGCGGAACTTGCCTCGCTGAGGTGCGGTATGTGACATCCTGGGGAGGAGGGCGGAAGACTCGGGAGTGCTGGGGCTGGCCGAGTCTGATAATGGGTGGTTATGGTGAGAGTGAGGGTGTGAGTGCGAGGGAAGGGTGCTCCGCTTCTTTGCGATGCCGCGGCCACGTTGAGTTGTGGTATTGTTCCGGGCGCGGTCCATAGAGGCCACTACTGGGGGCAGCAGGATCTGGTGCTGTAATTCAATCCCTGGGCCCGCAGCACTGGCTCGAGCGTCCTCGTCCGACTGCGGCATGCAGGAGAGCGAGGTTCGGAAGTCGTGTTGGTGGTTAGAGGGCTGATGGGTGTGAGTGAGCGCTGGCATGAGGCGAAAAAAGAGATTCGCACTAAAAGCGGGCTGGGTCAAGGTCAGATGGCTGTGGTGGCCGACTTGCAAGTCGCAGCTTGTGGTTGGTCGCTCGGTCGGTGCTCTTGAGAGGAGGGTTTGGTGGTCCGGGGAGAGTAATAAAAAATCGATGACTTCGTAGAATAAAGAATCAGCTGTGTAGTCACAGTCGCCCTATTGTCTGGTGGCCACAATAGGAATGCTGGGCGGTCAATATCAGGCCAAGTTTGCCGGGAGTGCGTGGTGTGGTTCTTCTCTTTGGCGTGTTAGATTTCTCACGTCAATTTCTGGAGTTCCCCGAATAAGCCAATGACACCTGCCACCGCGCACCGTGCCCCACCACACCCACCTGCCACCAGCTGTCCTCTCAAAAGGCCGTCCTCGTTGTAAGCCCGGTGCTGGCAGCCAATCAGCCTCTTGTCTTTGGCAGCGCATGCGATGCCCCTGACGATGCCCGTGACGCAAGAGCGGGTTGCTGCGCTCCACCTTGATCATCTTCAGCTGTCAGTGGTCGGCGTGCTCTGTCTCGTTGCATCTCCCTCTCTGGATGGCATCAACCCACAACCACCACTGAGGCCGCCCGTCTTTATCACAGCATAACCCACAACACTTTCTTTGTCGCACCCCGTTTGGTTTCTTTTACATCCCACACCCACAATGGCCGGCAAACGATCAAAGGCCGCCCCCACCGACGACGAGCTGGGCGACCTCTTCGAAGGAATTGGCAACGACACCACCACCATCAAGAAACCCGCCAACAAGTCGAAGTACGCCGCCGCCAAAGCGAAGCCCGACCCAGCTGCTGAGAAAGATATCCTCGCCGAGCTCGAGGACGAACTCGACGAGCAGGTGCCCTTGCGCCCGCACACACCCCGCGTCCGCGAGGTCGCGAGTCTGAAGAGGACATCCACCAACACCCCGCCGCCCGCTGCCGACACCACACGCAAATCTGCCGAGAGCACCGTCTCCCACCATGCAAGCTTTACACCAAGCGCGACGAGTTCCGAGCACCATGAGTTTGAGAAGAAGGCCCCTGCCCCGCAACCACAACCAGCAAGCGGCGGCGGCGGCGGCGGGTGGTGGGGAGGGCTCTTGTCCACTGCGAGCGCGGCAATGAAACAGGCCGAGGCTGCCGTCAAGGAAATCCAACAGAACGAGGAGGCAAAGAAGTGGGCAGATCAGGTCCGCGGCAACGTGGGAGCATTGAAGGGTCTCGGTTTGTGTTCCCTACCTCGCCCTCCCACCTAACCCAATGCTAACCTAACCTCCCCCCAGGCGATGGCCTCCGACACCGTGCCCTCCCCACTTTCACCAACATCCTTCACACCCTCGCGCCCCCCATCTCCTCCCACGAGCGCCTCCTCATCCACATCACCCACGACCTGGTCGGCTACCCCTCCCTCGACCCGCTCATCTACGCCGTCTTCAACCGCGTCATGTCCCAAGTCGAAGGCGGCGACCTAATGGTCATCCAGCGCGGCCACGAATCCACCCTCAAGAGCCCTTTGACGGAGAAAACCTCTCTCTTCAGCGGCGGCGGCGTGCAACAATCCCCCGCCGGATGGCGCGACGGGCCCTGGTGGCGCCAGAGCGACGTTCCCCGCGACTTGGGTACTGTGCACGGTCTGGTGGAGGGCACCAAGCTGTGCCGGGCGAACGCAGAGGGGTATTCGAGCGACTACTTCTCTGCGCACGGCGGGATTGAGACAGCGCGGCAGCGCGCGGTTGAGGGCGTCAGCGAGAGCAACCCCGTGCGCAGCTCGGATTTGTTCCTGGCGGTACAGGCTATCCGCGTGCCGGGTAGCGGGGATGGCGAGGGGCTGTTTGCCGGATCGGCGGCGAGCGAGAGGGAGAAGGAGGAGTCGGCGGTTGCGGATCAGGATGAGGATGCCGAGGGCGAGGTGTGCTTTGCCGTCTTCATTTTGGACCCAGTGCATGAGATTCAGTACTCGGCTGTCAGCCAGCGTGTGCCTGCGAGGTGGATCCACTGGCTGGATGCGCCTGCCACACCGCTGACGCCCGCCAGCGGGGATGAGGACTTCCAAGCCGAGTTTGGCCGGGTGCCCGATGAGATTAGGGAGATTATTGAGAGTGGCGGAGTTGATCCCCGGGAGTGGGTTGCTGAGTGGGTGGAGGAGGTGCTCAGCCTGGCTGTGGGTGTCGTGGCCCAGCGCTATGTTGCGAGGCGCATGGGCGTGGGCGAGGGCGGTATCAAGGGCAAGCAGAAGGTGGAAAGTGTTTTACAGGATGGCGGGAATGAGGCGGCCAGGGCTGGGCTTATTTGAGGGCGACCTTGAACGGATTGGACACGAACTATCGAACTGTTTGTGCTTAGCTATGATCCGGCGTTTTCAATCGGCGTCCGGGCTCGAAATCAAGGATTTTCACTTGGTACGTTCCCTTTCTCAGCTTTGGCTCTTCGGATCTGGGAAGCAATATACTTTTCACTTTTGGCTACTACGAAGATTTAAGTGAATCTTAGAGGTTGAAATTTCACTGCATTTGACCACTGCCCATGGCGTCGAATCTATCCGCCTAATCCCCCCAGCCTACTCCATCTTCCCATTCATTTCTTATGACCGCCACTATCGTGACTTAAGTAGCTCGTCCTGAAGGAAATAACAAGAACTTGGTAATTAGGCCAGGCAAGATCTAACTAACTAATTACTTGTAAATTTCCAGATGATCCCTTCCTCTCGATAATTATTTAGTGACACTAGGACTGGTTCCTCTCCTGATAAAACATTGACTAGACGGGATGTGCGTGAGATGGACTCATACAACAATATCACATCATTCATTCGGCCGCTTTTTTTTTCGACTCCGTGGCGTTATGATCGATCCTTTGGCCTTTCATCCCATCAATGTCAAGACCCTGATCTTTCCACAGGAAGACTGCCGAATGTAATCATTCTCTTCAAGGTTCTCTAGGAGGAATACAGATTAAAAATTTCAAAGGTGACCTTTCAATTGACAGAGCATTTGGCACACACAGGATCGGCAACAAGATCATAAGAGGCAAACACATAACACTCTATTTCCACGCCATGAATTGCAGAGAAGGAGACTTGGTACAGTAAACGCTACGACTCACGCCAACGTGGAACAGTGAAGAGACCTCAGGATTGCAACGCCATTGAAGGTTTGAGACATCCAGGCTTGCAAGTCAATTGTTACAGGCATGACATCGGGATTACAAATCAACAAAATAGCAACTAAATAGTTCCTACTTGTAACTTTCCAGGATAGTTGACGTTAACGTTAGTTAAGTATCCTGAAAATGCGACCCACACCCGCACTTTAAAACTCGGCACCGAACCAGCCCCATAACTACCAAACACCTCGCAACATCGTCTTGATCATCATTTCAACACGCCCCGAGGTCCAATTCAGGATACCACTTCTCATCCTCCGCCAACCCCCACCCATTTGTCCGCCGATACCACCTGCGAATCTCAGGCAGACGGGCGATCGCCTGCCTCAGCAGTTCACACGCCCTCGCCGGCTCCATCGGGGTCCGCGACAGGCGGCGGCCGCGGGCCACGGCCACAGCATCAGCGTCGTCAATCATAGACCGGCCCTGCGTCTCAAATCGCTCCAGCTGGCGGTGCAGACCCTCGAGGTTGGTCCCCGGAGCAGTGGCGCCCAGAAACCCCTCAAGATCAACAACCTCAATATCATCCGGGCCAAACGACTGCGCGGCGTCCGGGTCCGCGACGATGGTGACGCCCTCGCGGGGCCGCACAAAGGCCACCTGGAAGAAATTCTGGGGCAGCTTGACGAAGGGTCTGGTCCTTGGGGGGTACTCTCGGTCTGCCTTCCGCGTCCAACCGACGTCAATCAGCACGGTCCAGGCGCCGGGCAGGAGGTCACGCATCTTGGTGGAGCATTGCTTGAAGTCGCTGCGCGAGAACTGCCGCTTGGCGAGGGTGTAAATCTCGGCGGGGAGGGGATTAATCTCGAGGGCAGAAGGGTTGGAAAAGTTGGAGGAGGCGAGGGTGAAATGGTGGGCTACGGCTCTGGACCAGACGCTTTCGTCTTCGATGGAGAGCTGGCTGGTAAGAATGCGCACGAGGCCGTTGGCGAAGCGGGTGGGGGTTAGAAAGGCGTCGGCGAGGTGGAAGTAGTAGAGAGGCGGGAGGTTCTCCGTGCCGTAGGTGTGGTACGGGTAGGTTTGATACAGAACCATCATTTGTAGGAGCGGGTGTGACGGCGGTGGGACGAAGGGTTCCGCGGTGGGGAGCCACATTCGGTTCTTGATTGCACGGGAGGCGGCACCAGCAAGGAGGATCCTCCCGGATGGGCACCGAGGATGGACCGCCAAGGCCTGGTAGAGTGCCCCGATGGGTCCCTCGCTCTCCCTGCCTGGAAGCTCCATCACGTAAAGATCGTGTAGATGAGGAAAGGCGCAGATGGCTTGAGCCAGGGCGGCTGGTTCGGTGCTATTCCAGTCGGGGCAGAGGCTCAGTGCACGCGCCCCTTCAAAACCTGACCCCTGAGCCAAGGCAATGATGGTCTCCGGTGCAAGGCCAGGAAACCGGGCCAGGTCGAGAGTGGTCTCCCCCGCAAAGGCGGCACGAAGAAGCTCTGCAGCAATGGGCAAGTCTGGTCTGACAAGGTCATCCTTCAGGTTGTAGAGGTGAAGTTGCAGATCTTTCCTGAACGATGGGATACCAAGAGGGGCATCTAGTAGACTCACGTCGGGTTCCTCGGACGTCAACAGGCTCTGCAGGACTTTTGCCAGAGCTTGATTCTTCAAGGATGCTCCTCCTGTGAGCACCGTCGCTGGCGCTTCCAGCTTGGACATCTCTACGGACTGATCAAGTTCCCAGTTGCCCCAGGGCCACACATCTGTTATATGTTAGCACCAAGCAAAACCGGTAAGGGGTCAAAGACTGACCTGCGAGAGCTGAGACATCAATCAAAAAATGGTCTGCGAGTTTGTCCGACACTGCCCGCATTGCGCCGACGTACTGGGGTGTTGAATTCATGTCGATGTAGTGCTGGGCATAATCCCAACCGGACCACGGCGTGTTGAGCAGGGCCGGCTTCAGTGAGTCTCCGTCATCTTCTTCGGTTTCGGGGTCGTCCGGGTCGCTGTACCAGCGCCAGCCAATGCGGAACCAGGCGGCATAGCAGTACCGCACCTTGTCAAGATGGGTGATATCAAGGACCAAGATGCCGTCGTTGTTGTTGCTTTGGTCGAAGCCCGTGTCCTCGCGCTCAAAGTGGGTCATGTGGACGTCGAGAGGATCGGCATCTTGGTCTGGGTGGTCGGTGTGGATGCTGGCACCCACAGACAGACAGGTGGCCACGAACGGGAAGCGAACCGGGGACCGCTGGTGGTGTTCCCAGCTCGGCCCCGACAGCAACGGGGGCGTTTTTGATGGGGGCTCTTGGTTCTTGTAGAACTCGGCAGCGAGGCGGAGCTCAACCTCAAGAGCATGGCGGTTCTCCTTAGCCGAGAAGATCTTGATTAGGCGCAAACACGTTTCCAAGGAACGGTCGCCACAGAGCAACTGGTGGTGGACGACGGCCAAGCAGCGATAGTGCTTGCCAACGCGGGCGATGACGAACAACTGCTGTCGCTGACCCATGGTTAAAATAGCTGGGCTCAGAGGTATTGGGTTCGGGGATAGTGAGGAGTGCCGTTGACAAGTTTGGAGGCGGAGCCACGGAGTCTGGTCCTGGAGAGTCGAGACGGACGTAGGTTCGATTCCTGTCTTGGGAGAGCAAAGGAAACGCCTGTCTTATAGTCCTGCTTTGGGGGCGGAATTCCACAGGTTCAGATGGTGATCTTTAGTTTAAACAGCCTCCTTGGCTGCCTTAGCTGGTGTGTGGCAGTGCCATTGCTGCCTGAAGTGTCCTGTGGAGGAGGGACACACGCAGCCCTAACCCTTGCTGTTTGACTAACACCACAAGTTCACACATTCAAGAGTTCTAAAGTTCAGACTCAGAAATTGACATGAACCTCGCATCCGGCCTCGCCTGATGTGCTTACGCCTTGGGGGTCTAGGACCATGACAGACAAACAATTGGAGCTCTGATCCGGCGGACTTCGACTCCAAGTTGTCGCTTCACCAGCTTAATTTAATTAAGGAGCCGCTTGGTTTCAGCAACTCCCGCATGAACTAGGGGAGAAGAAGGGTGTCAGCAGCCCCCTAGGTACCGAAAATAACTATACTGTAGCCGAAATTGCTGTCCCATCCTTGTTCCTGCTTCTATTGTCGTTTCTTAAATCATTTTCCTCCGTTGTGGCCTAAACCTGATTTCTCAGTAACTAACCTTCACCTTATCTGTAACTTGTCCTGTAGAGCCACCCATGCAGCAGTGGTGAGGTTTAGAAAGGGTTCGGAGAAGGGAGCATGCAATGACACCCATAGCATCCGATTAACCGTTGACGCCCGTCCCATCTATAAACAATGCAGATGCCATATATACAATACCATATCCAAAAACAACGCTTTGAAAACACATCCCCTTCTTTCGCTAAACCATCCCCTTAAGCAAACGCGCCCACACCCGCCATCAACGCGGCACCACCCACCACTGCCAGAAAAGCATGCAACCTCTTCTTCCCCTTCAGCGTCTTGTAGCTCTTTTCTGACAAGAAATCCTCAGCGAGCAGCTGTACTAGCCCAGCAAACAGCAGCAGCCCGCTCGAGATGGCGTTCATGAAGCCAACCATGAGCAGTCCCGTCTGGCTCATGGGGTCGTAGAAGCGGTGAACAAACAAGCCGATGGCTTGGCCTATGGGGGTGGTGGCGCCGAAGGCGAGGACCATTAGCCAGGGACGCGGGGAGGAGCGTGGGAAGTGCAGAGCGGCGATGCGCGTGCCGAGGGCGAGGCCTTCAAAGGATTCTGAATGGCAAGCGTCAGTCGATGGTTGTTAGTGGCAAAGGGAAAAAATACCCACGGTGAAAAGAGATGGCGATAAGAAACACGGCAAAAGTCGGACCCGTTGCTACGGACAAAGCCATACCGATAAACACGCTGTGAAACAAAATCCCAGCCTCAAGAAGCACACACTGCAACATCATGCGCTTCTGCTCCTCCAGGCTGGGCAGATGCTGAAGAGCCGGCAGCCCATGATCCGCCTTGCGCTGCGACGGCGAAAGTCCATTGTCACTCCCCCGCAGCTCCTCGAAACTGAGGTCCAGATCCAGCGACTCCCTCTCATCTTCTTCGTGCGACGCCCGTCCTCGGCCCTTCAACAGCCCCTCCCTCGCTTGAATTGTCGTCGGTGTCGACCCCGGGAGTGGCGACGCCCCTGAAACGAGTCCCTCTGTTGCTTCCAGGTCGTCAAGCGCAATACCAGCTGGACGGCGCCCATGTCGCCCAGAGGAACCCCCAGCATGTGTGTGCTCCGCAGCATGACTGTCGCTCTCGTCATCCTCGTCCTCCCACGCGTGGTGGGAATGCGAATGTCCGGCGCCGCGGGTGGATAGGTATGATTCCAGCGCCACCACCACCAAGGCAGAGACCATGGCGATCAAGCCGGCCAGTGGTTTGTATCCCTTGCTGAAGACGTGCGGAAGACATGGGTCGGTGAGGGAGACAAATGCGGTCGGGAGGAGGTGGACGAAGGCGGTGGCCATCAGCACGCCGGTGCCGAAGTGCTGGCAGAGGAAGATGATGGTTCGCTGGCGGCGGCTGCCCTTGGTCAGGCGCTGGGAGAAGAGGGGGAATCCGCATGCTGTTGCACAGCTTGGGGTCAGCGCTCGTTGACCATGACGGAGCTGTAGAAAGATATGCCCATACCTATTGTGCTCAGCGCGAGGATGAGGAACAGCGCAAAGACGTGTATCCCAGTGTCATAGGACGACCCCTTCTTCCCCGAGCCGCATGCTGGTCGCTGGTTGGCGTCATCGCGCTTCAAAAGCTCCGCAAGGAGCAATTCGGTTGGTATCGCGGACCATTGGGGATCTAGAAGCAGAGCGCGGGTCAGACAGAGCTTCTTGACAGCTGCTCCGGATTCTTCGGGCGGCATGGGGTCTCACCATTCGCCCGCAGGCCGAGCTTCTCCATTCTCGAACAAAAGTAAAATGATGTCGATGATGATCACTGCATCATGCCGCCGAGAAAAATGGTAACGGTAACGTGGCTCCGTAAAAGCGCATGCGCCGTAATGGTATGGTCTTTGTTCAGGTTGTTGGTCGTGGAATGTGGAATCGAAGATGGTGGCTTCCTCTTCAGATGCCTGCCGAGACCAATTCAGACCCCTGCTAGGGGATGGACCCACCCAATTTAGCTGCCCCTCGGTGACGTCGTTATGAAATTTGGCGACAATGAAAATAACAACCACCAACAAACACCACAACGCAGCATCATGATCACGGAGCTAGTATGCTTCACTCTAACTCCTGTCAGTGTTAGGCGAGGCCCGAGAAAAGCATGGCCGTTTTGATCCCCTTTTCAACCCATTTTCTGAGGTCTTCCAATTCAGCTTTCCATCTCACATTTTTCCATCCAAAGTTCCTGAAATGCCCGACCGACTGCATGGCCGGTTCCTCATCTCCCTCATGATCAGACCTTAATTATCTCCAGCCTTCTTGGGGACAACAGCCTTGCCCACGCAAACGCGTCGCTACTAGCCACATATTTTGACTTAACCCTTGAAGCGTTTTGCTTGTTGTGGTGCCAAAAAAAAAAGAAAAAAAAGAAGAAAAAAAAAAGAACCTTTGGCACATATGGCGGACACCCTCAGTGACTGTATCAGTTCGTTGTTCACTGGCACCCTGCTAGTAGATAGCAGCAACTTCATCTTGAGTCTGTTATCTGCTTGGCGAACACCCAACACTTCCAACGAAGGCAACACCGGAAATATGCGCAGCTACTAGTAGATCTTTTACATCGGCTACAGAAAAGCCCAGCTCGCGCGCCTTCGAAGTGCATTTCTCAGTCCACGCGACGTGTGCACTGTATGTTTCTAAATTGAGGCTCAGAATTTCGGGGCAGCCGAGCTCCTCTTTTCTGAAAACGGAAAAGACATTGTTAGGTACTGATTGTCGGCCTGGTCAAGATCCAGAAACACAGCTGGTGACCGCGGCAGGAGATACGGCTTTATATTTTTACTTCCATCCGGAGCTAATAGGAGTTGTAGTCTCGTTCTTTCTGTTTTCTACAGACCCCCTGAAGCCCTGTGTTGCCTCGCAGAACGTATGAATCTTCGCCTCCCGAGTCCTGACACATTGTTTAATACTGCATTATGTTCCAGTACCCCTGAGGTGACTGAAGGGTGAGATCAGCACTCAAAGTTACAGCATCTCATGACCGGACCGCCTTCCATTTCGCTTTCGAAGGTTGAGGGAGTGGAGTCAGACTTGGACGGAGCATGGGGTATCCCTTAACGGGCTCAAAGGGTTCGAAGAGAAGTCCGACAGCAACCCCTGGCAAAAAGTTTGGTTCCCAGTGCGCATGACATCGAGGTACATGCGGCTCCGAGCCCCTGAATCCATCGCCGACACCGCAAGTTTGAAGCCCCCTTGAACCCAGAAGCTCGTTCACCCATGGGCACATCCAACGAAGGTGCCGAAGACCAAAAAGAAGTAAGTCCCCACCCCTGAACGGAGTCGAAGCAAAAAGTTAATGACAAGGGCGAGATTCGAACTCGCGCCCTTTCGGACCACGGAATCCTGAGATTGGAATTAAGAGTAAACCTTAACGTGGCGCCTTAGACCGCTCGGCCACCTTGCCTGGTGATGGATAAAGATGTAGTGATGCTGGTGGTTCTAACAACACCACGCAACAACCAACTGTCCTCGGCGATGACGAGAGCCCTCAGGGGCACAGGAGAAGCGCAGTGGCTTGGCCGGCGCAACTTGACGCCAGGAGGCTGCCCAAGTTGCTTTCCGGAGGCAAACAGCCGCCTCGCGTGACAGCGGCCCAGGGGAGAACGTGGGAGCGTCGGAACGGCGGTGGGCTTGCTTGACCACGAGCGCAGGCGAGACTCCATGATCAATGTCTCAGTCTGGGGACCAACCGACCAAGGCAAGTGCAGAAAAGGGGAGAAAACGGGAGAGAAAGAAAAAACAGGAGCATTGTGTCTTAGAACACTTGGAGGCGTCCTGCGGCAACGACTCAATAGCGGCTCTCTCCGTCCTACGTAATACTCTGCATGCTCTGCATACTTGTACGCAGAGCCAAGCCGGAACCAACACAGGTTGGCTGGCCATCAGGGGAAAGTCAGGTGCAATATTGCGAAAACCGAGCTTGCCAATGTTAAGTTGACCAACTATCTGACATCTCGGAGCCGGAGGTACACAACAGCGCCGGGGAGAAGACAGATTTGTGCGATGCAGAGATCTGCCTGTTGGTCACGGCGTGTGCTACTGTGGCTTGTGAGGATGACGATGACTGGATGGCAGAAGCCGTTCTAGTAACGACGAGGCGGTTTACCTCCCGACATGCACCTCAAGTTTGCTCGCATTCTAGCCACCGGCAGCGAGAATCCTCAGGGACGGCCAGAACCTTGGGTCGACTTGCACGGTCGAGACGAGACAAAACAAGACGAGGCTGGGACTGAGCTGAGGCGTGGTGTTTCAGGCAGGCCATGCGGCTGGGCGGCGCTTAGGGTCAGTGATGGCGAAAAGGATGTGCAAAGGTGCAGTAAAGATGGGAAAGCAGCTGGAGCCGAGTCAGAGCCATGGCATGGATGTATGAGCGGCCATTGAGAGAGTGAAGTCCGAGCTGAGACCGTCGGTGATGATCGTCGAAAATGCAGCAAAAGGTTTTCCCTCTGTCTCAAGAGACGCGACGAACTGTGAGTGCCCGGTCATTGGCTGCCCACGCTAACCATGATCCACTATGCGCCAAGCGTTTAACACAGATCCGGACTAGCTTCATGCTGCTGAGAACCTTGGGTTGGAGATTCAATTTGTCCATTTTCGCGTTCTTGTCTTTTTGATGTTGGATTTTGGCAAGAATCAGATCCGGCTTCGCACTGCCGATGATTGCAATGACCGCACAGCCAACTGCCGCTGATCGTCCACTCATCTCCCCTCCTCTCAAGAATAAGATTTCGGCAATCCCAGCATGCGCCCCTCCGGCTTGCTCATCATCCGACCAAAGGCCCAAAGCCCAAGGACGGATAGTTAACTGTCGTCCCACGGAACCTATTATTTTTTTCATGTCGAGCCAAGTTAAGATGCACAAGTCTCGGTAGCAAGGCAAGGTGCAGATTTTGTGGCTCAGGTCCAGGACTCGGGGCGCGAGAAGGAGGGCCTAACAGCAGATTTCATCAGAACTCGCTCGACTGGTGGTGTTGTTGGCAGCGTTTCTTCTGGTGTTGGGCTGAAATGGTGATGGTCAATGATGCTGGACTTGGATGGTTCCAATATCACCCCGAAACACATCGGACGCCAGACCACGCCGGACCCCAGATGCCTTTTATCACTTTCCTCATGTACCAGGGCGCTTCAGGATCGACGAGAGCCTAACCCCGCCACTCCAGACTTCGGCCCGTTGGTCCCCCCACATGCTCGATTCAACCAGAGACGCACAGAAACAGAATTCTCACAAGCCACCGTAAGACTCCCGAGGGCACACCGGTCCCGCCATTGGCCGGCTGCCGCCTCGTCCCTGTGAGCAGCCAGAACCGGGCGAGCTGTTGGCCAGTGTGCCAGTGACGAGGGCTCATGCCCGGCACCCATCGGTGGCCCAGGAGTTGGGAACCGTGTGGGTCACATTGGCATTGGGGATCGACGCAGCCTGCAACCTGGCACAACAGCGGATCGTGAGCGAGTGCGAATCACTCTCATCCATGCCTTGCATGTTGACCTGTCTGCGTGCGCCGCGCATCAACGGGATTCATAAGGTTCTGCATGCCCCCAGCCGGGCATCAAGCCATCCCCACTGCCTCCACGCTCGCGGTTTCAGGTCTGGAGTATATAGGTAACCAACACAGCTCAACGCAACTCGGTGTCAGTGTGTCATCGACGTCACCTCCGAACCGGCACCATGATGCTCCCACGCGCCGCCGTGCTGGGGTCTGAATTCGGGACGACGCCCGATACCAAGCCCAAGGCTCGGCTCGACGGCGTCGGCATCTGGTGGCTCACCTATGCTGGCGTATGGACCCTACTCCTAGCCACCGGCATGACATTCCTTTACAAGAAGCGCAATACACCAACCCTCCGGCTGCGCGGACTCTCGTTAACCTTTGCCGGCATCGTCCTGCTGCACCTCTACTGGCTCACCGTGCAGATTGCCTACTCGGTCGGGCCCCTGGCCCCCGAAGTGGCCGAGTACTGGATCATGGGCTTGTGGTACCCCTTCGGCATCGCCCTGTTCCAAGCCGGCAACAGCCAGTTCCTGCACGTCGCAAAGGCCCAGGGCAGGTTCGCCCGCCCCCCGAGCCAGATGAAGACGCGCTTCGACGAAAAACGGCTGCCGCGAAAGTCGACCTTTATGCAGCGGCTCAAGGCCATGGACTATTCCAAGCGCATGTTCATGTTTGTCACCATGGGCATGGGCGTTCAGGTGGGTATCTGTCGCAGTACCGTTTGTCAGTTGATGGTGGACTAACACTCTGCAGCTGGTCGTCGTCGTCATCGTCTACATGATCTCGCGCAAGTTCCACCCCGATTTTGGCATTCCCGGCACTGAGGTCTACGGCAGCACACCCATGGAGATTGCCATGAAGCAGGGCAGGGGCTGGGAGTGGTATGCCAACTCCTGTTTTTGAACTAGACTTTTCTTCATCACTGACACCCGCAGGTGGCCATCCATCGTCTGGCAATTCATTTGGGCCTGGGTTGTTGCCCCTATTATTCTGTGGCGGTCTCGCGGCATCCATGACACCCACGGCTGGCAACGCCAAACCATCGCCTGCTGCATTGCTGGGTAGGGATTCTGGCGTTACCTTCTCATGGACTGCAGACTAACATTAAAAAAAAAAAAAAAGACTCCCAGCCGCGCCCATGTGGCTTATTGCTCTCTACGTCCCAGGGATGGCACCAGTCAACCGCTTTTTTGTGCCGCCGCAATGGTCAGTGATCAATCACCGAGTTCCCGCCTCTCGCTGCCCCTCAGTCTAACATGTTCTCAGGATTGCCCTCTCCATCCTCGCTATTGAAGTCTGCACCGTCTTCATCCCCTGCTGGCAGGTCTGCAAACACCAGAACCTCCGCCAGGAGACGCTCGAATCCATCGCCAACTGGGAGTCCAAGAAGCGCTTCGGCGCCAAGACAGAGGCATCCAGCGATCGGAGCACCGCACCACCCCTGAGCCCGACCTCTACCAAGGTCGGCGAGTCGCACGGCTTCGACGCCTGGAAGAAGCTGTCCAGCCTCGAGGCCAACCACAGCCAGCCCAGCGTCACCGGCGTGCCCGACGAGAGCGTGCTGACCATGGCCGCGCTGGAACACGTCCTTGAAAAGAACCCCGAACCCCTCCGGCAGTTCTCCGCCCGTCGCGACTTCTCCGGCGAGAACATCGCCTTCCTCACTGCCGTCGCCGAATGGAAAGCCGCCCTCCCGCAAGACTTCCTCTGCGACCGGCACGACACCACGCCCGACACCGTCCGCGAGCAATTCACCCGCGCCCTTCGTATCTACACCGAGTTCATCTCCCCGCGCGAGGCCGAATTTCCCATCAACATCGCCTGGGCCGACCTGCGCAAACTCCAAGGCATCTTCGAGCGCGCCGCCCGCCACGCCGCCGAAGCCAATCCTCCTCGCCCACCCGCAACAACTCAGACGCCGTCACCCCTTCGCCGACTCCGCCCTCTCCATCCCCCGCCCGCCCACTCATCCCCAACAACCAACGCTCCTCCCGCGACTCCGAAATCCACATGCTCGAACCAACCCTCTCCTCCACCAACCCCCACCCCAACACCACCACCTCCTTCCCTACCCAGTCATCTTCCTACCCAATCTACGAAGGCGACATCCCCCTCTTTCTCCGCCTCCGTCTTCGATGCCGCCCAGGCAAGCATCAAGTACCTAGTCCTAACCAACACCTGGCCCAAGTATGTGCGGGAGCGGCGCAACTCGGAGAGCAGCACCACTAGTTCGGGCGGTGGAGGGAGCACGGTTGCGGCGGGATCGGACATGGGGGCTGGGATTGGGAGTGAGCGTGGTGATGGTGGTGGTGGTGGAAGGGGAGGAGGGTGGGGCGCTGAGTACGGCGGGGACGAGCAGGACGGGGGAGTAAGTTTAGTGGGATGGGGAAAGTTTGAGGGGATGGTGGGGTTTTTTGAGGAGGGGTGCAGGGTTGAACTGCTGTTAAGTTTTGAGGTTTATCATGGTTTGATTTTTAGAAGTTTGGTTGGAGGTGATTCTGTCTGTCCTTTGGAAATTCCCTTTGAAGTTTCTTCTCTTCGCTTCTCTCATTGCCAAACGTTGCTTACTTTCTGTTTCTCAAGGGCCAATTAATTGGGAGTCTCATGGTTTGTCTGGTCTTGGCTGCGGTATCTGTCTGTCTGGTTTGCATTTGGTCGTACTATACCCCCTATCCGTTGTATACTACCTTAGTTAGTTATTTTGCTGTAGTTCTAATACCCTTTGCTGTCGTGTCACAGGGCCTGCATTTAACATTGCAGGTAGCAATCGGAGTAATGTGGTTTCGTGTTTCACAGGTCGAAGTAGCATCAGGGAGAGACAGCCATCAACTCCGAACCATGTAACGGTCATACGGCATCCAATATCAGCAACGCCCGCTTGGACCCTATCTGAGCGCCGAGATCTGCAACTGAAACCACCCAAGAAATGGCCGAACCCAGATCCTCCACACTCCCAATCATTGTGACACCCAATCTCACATGACAAAAAGCAACTCGGTGTCTGAACAAACAATGACGGTTAGCACATCGGAACAGCCGGAAATGAGCGAAAAAGGCGTAAATAAAAAGTTGACGCACCCAGCGGATGGCTGCACGACAGCTGGGGCTTCTGTGTGTACTTTGTCTCGAGCACGTCGCGAATGCTGTTGAGCAGCTGCACGTAGCTCTGCTGCGGGTTCTGCTTGAGGGCCGAGATGAAGGCCCATGACATGGCGCCGGTGGCTTGGGAGGCGATGGTGGCGTCGGCACTGAGATTCTGTCAGTAACAATAACCTCTTTTTGTCTTCGTTTCTTTGGGCTGCTTACGAAGTCTGGTCGTCCTTGCTACCACTCCACATCACAACATCGGCGGCCGACGTCTTGGTCCGCTTGGTGTGCTCATAGGCGTCGTTGCCCCGGAAGGCTGACTTAGCGAAGCCAAACACGGTGCTCGCAACGCTGCCCATGTCGCCGCGGGCGTAGTGGCCGACAGCCTCGAGCAGGCCCTGGCCGGCCTCGCGGGCCAGATTGGGCTCCTTCAGCACACCCTTGGTGCTGTACAGGTACGGCAGGTCCATGACGGAACCCGAATGGCAGCTGTCAAAAATGGCGGTCAGGCGCACGCCGGCCTGCAGCGGCTTGACGACATGGTGGTGGATCTCGTCGTCGACGATGTGGCCGGCCGTCTTGAAGTCGACGGGGTAGATGACCTCGTCCGAGCCGTCCTCCTCGTCGCCGTCCAGGTCCTCAGTCTGGCCGCCGTGGCCCGAGTAGTGCAGGAACAGGGCATCGTTGGGCTGGGCGTTGGCCACCAGCCACTGCATGGCGCGGAGGATGTTCTCCTTGGTAGGCTGCATGACGGGGTTCTGCTGGTCGTCGGTCAGGAGCACCATGTCCTCGCGCTTGTACCCATGGCGCTCCATCAGGAATGAGGAGACGTTCTTAACGTCGTTCACACAGCCGCGCAGTTCGCCTTTTTGGCCGTAATAGTTAATCCCGATGAGGAGGGCCTTTCTCTTGCCGCTGCAGTTGGAGTACTTGAACGTGTACCCCTGCGGCGCGCCGTGGCCGAACTCCTGGGTGCCCGAGGGCGGGGCATGGACGGACCGCGTGGGTTGGCCACCGCCGTAGCCGGAGCCGGAGCCGTGAGGGGCGGGATACCCGTATGAGTTGTAGCCCTGGGGAGGAGGGTAAGACGGCGGGGCATACTGGCGTTGAGGAGGGGCGCCATACTGGCCGTGGCTCTGATGCTGGGGGTGATGCTGGCCATAACCGTGCTGGGGAGGGGTTGGCCGTAGCCCTGGTTCGGCGGCGGGTACTGGTTCTGGTTGTAGCCGCCGTACTGCTGGGGGAGGGCCCCGGCGGAGGGTGGTGGTACCCGGAATCGGGGCCGTAGCCTTGGCCTGGATAACCGTACGACATGTCCGGGATGTTCGGGAGGTGAGTCGTTTGGGTGATGAAGAGGTGGAAGGTGAGGAAATGGCTTCAAGTTGCCGGTGCCAGGGAGAGACAGGTTTTGGGGTTCAGCTCGAGTTCAGCTGGTGGCGATGGCTCAGGACCTGGAGCGAGTTTGAGAAGTCAGTGAGAAGTCAGCGTCGGCTGCCTCACAATGAAAGCGGCACCGTTTCGGATCGGGCTCTTGTCAGTGGCTGTCGTTTCGTCTGACAATGGTGGAGCAAGAGGTCAAGGCGCAAGGGTCGATGGCGGGGTGGGCGGGGCAGCAGACAACCCAAAAGGGATGGAAATGCCACGGGTATGACGGCAAACCAGATGGACCCTTAAAATGGGTAATTTTGGAAGCCGGTCCCTGGCCTCTGTCAGCGGCCTGCGCTCGGGTGCCAAGCCGCCATCTCGACCTCACTCTCCAGTCGATCCATTCCACGGCATTTTCGTCCATCTCGTCCCAGACGACGGGCTGCTCTGCCGCATAAATTCACGGCCTGAACACGCGGCAACGGCCGTCCCGCGCGTGGATGACTCGCCAGGCCTCCCATTTCATTGTCTGACCCACTACACACGACATATTCACCCGTTCAGTGAGGTTAGTCGTGATGTTGTCGCATGGGTTCCGCGTGGTTTCGCATGGTGGGGTCAATGGGTCAATGGACATGGCAAGGGAATGAGGACCGGAAGGGGAGGGTCTTTGCTGCCCCTCCACCTCGGCTCTAAGCTCGAGCCGCCAGTCTGTCGGGAGGGAGCCAACTCGCGGTGGCACCTCGACATGAATAAGAAGTCCACTCGTGACAGCGCAACTTCCAGCTCTCTTCCTTGTCTCCCAGCTTCAACCCTCCAACCTTCTTCACAAACATTACCCCAACCACAACACCATGTCGTTCTTTAAGAAATGGGCCGACGGTCTCAGCGATGATCTCAAGGGCCTCGGCATCGGATCCGACAAGAAGGATGAGCGCAAGGATGAGACTCCGGCACCCGCCACCCGCGAAGGCAAGCACTGCCCAGCCATTCCCATCTAGAACCGAGCCAATTGCTGACTTGGCACCTTATTCCCACCAGGCCACTACCCTCCCTCGCAGCAGTACCCACCCCGGGCCAGGGCAGTCATCAGGGTACGGCCAGCCCAGCCCTCAGCCCTACGCGGGCGAGTACCAGTCGCCCCTGCCCCAGCAGCACCAGGGCTACTACCCCGCCCCAGCAGCAGCAGCAGCAGTCGGACTACTCGTCCCCGCCGCCCCAAGACCGCGGCTATGCCTACCCCCGACTCCGGCCCCCGCCCGCCACCGCCTTACACCCCGCCGACCGACAAGCCCCAATTCCCTCGGGCTGGACGCCCCGCTGGGATGACCGCTACCAGCGTTGGTACTGTGAGTGCTCACCAACGAGCTTCAGAAATCCGTTCCGCTGACAACAACCAGACGTAGAAGACGCCACCGGCCGCTCGCAGTGGGAGGCCCCCGGCTTCGACCACTCCGCGTACCGCGCCGGCCCCGGCGGCGAGGAGTCTCGCGGCCACGGCTCTACTCCCTACGGCGCTCCTTCTCCATACGGCGGTCCTTCTCCCCACGGCGGCCCTTCTCCGTATGGCGCCCCCCCTGCTGGTTATGGCAGCTCCGGCTATGATAGCCACTCCGGCCAGTATTATGACGAGTCCCGTGGCAAGGACAAGGAGAAGAAGAGCAGCGGCGCAGGCGGCATGCTCCTGGCCGGTGCCGGTGGTCTCGCTGTTGGTGCTATTGCTGGTGCTGTGATTGCGCATGAGCTTAGTGAGTGACTCCCTTCCCACCACTTTCACATCCGAGTTACTGATTCCCCCACCAGCCGAGGAGGACTCCGACAACGAATATGGCGGCCAAAAGGCATCTGCTGCGGGTCCCGCTGCTGCTGCTGCTGCCGCCGCCCCTGCCGCTGCGGCCCCCGTCGTGTACGAGACCAACAACTACTACTACGCCTCTCCCCCGCCGGACCAGAACCAGTACGCCGCCGCTCCGCCGCCCGCCGAGGACGATTTCAGCGCGCCCCCGCCTGGTGTCATCCCCATGTATGACGTCAACGGCGACGAGATCGACAGCAGTGATCGCGAGTCGCTGCGCGAGGCTCGTGATGCGTATGAGGAGGCCATGGAGGCTGCTGCGGATTCGGATGCTAGTAGTAGTGATTTGGAGGAGCTGGAGGAGGCGAGGCAGGAGTATGAGGAAGAGTATGAGGAGGCTTATTATGATGAGTAAGCGGATGGGGAGCATGAGGACAAAGGGATGGGATGAGTTGTTAGCCCATGGAAATAGTCGACGGGTGGCGTGAGGGATTGAGGACGGGCTGAACTGATGTTCTCTTCTGGCTTCATCTGGAGTGTGAATGAGGAAGTTACTTCTTCGCGCTACTTTCCTTATTAGCTGTAGTCAATTGATACCACTCTTGAGGCTCAGTACCGGACAGAAGAGTCGGTTTCCTGCAACCGCGGATGTACAGGGGTTGTGGTCTGCGGGACCATCAATCTCTCGGCCCACACCTTGTAGCCAAAAAGTCTCGGTGTGTCCTGTTCAAATAGGTGGGGATCAGGAAGATCATCTTCTATTGTTGTGAATCTAGCCTGTTGCTCATCGAGGCGCATAAGGCAGTCACCCCGCCCTGAGCCGCCTCTTAGCCAGGGCCCCCGCTTTGCTGCCTGTGTGAACAGACCCGACGAAATTAGAGGATATCTGTAGTCCCTCAGATGGTACGAGTGAGCTGCATTGGGGGCCCGCGTTCATTCGTTGGAAGCATTGCGGAAGGTTTCGATGGAGGTGTGGCAGGCGAATGGATGGTAGCGTCCGGAGATGTTGGGTATCTTTGTGCCGACTCAAATTGCCCCTGCTTCTTAACCGTATTCTCCCCAGTCCTTGTATTGTAAATTCGCTCAACTGAACGCCGTGACCCAAGACCATGCTCCTGCAGTATCCCATTGCAGAAAAAGGCGCCGCAGGAAGGGATTTCCCAGAATTGTTCCCGTCCATGGCTTGTTGATGTGAAAGAAGATGGCATCCGGAAACTTAGCGTCCTCCCCTGTCGTCACCACCAATCCTCTCGAGAGCCTCCAGCATGACGACCGAGTTACCGCGGATAACCTGCGATGCTGGTTAGCAGGGACCAGCGGGCGAAGATGAACACAACATACCACCATACCGAGCTTGACCTTCTCTCCGTTGTCCTTCTCCTCGACCGCGTCGTCTAACACAATGTTGAGGAAGACCTGTCACATCTAACCGTCAGCTACAGATCTTCCAACACCAGGGCGGGGGGGCATACGTCGTAACCACGGAGCACGCCGAGGACCTTGCGGCTGCCGTTGAGCTGGACGAACAGCCGCTTGTCGAGGTACTATTCACGGGAGCTTGTCAGTAATGTTGGATTCTCAAGCTGCAGCCAAAACATACCTTCTTGAGTTCTGGTTGTGCGGGGGCCATCTTGTCGTGGTTGTGCGTCGCGGGCAGTTGTTGGCGACCGTCTCGATGCAAGTGGATGCTCGCAAGCGCGACTGTTTGGCTGGGAAATCTTATCGCGCTTCCTGCGTGGAAGTGATGTCACGTGGCGCGCTGATAAGATAAGCCAGCAACCTTGCTGGACCTCTGACTTCCAAAGCAACTTCGCGAATCTTCAATACCCCAACCAAGAACCGTCCAATCCTTTCACCATGAGCTCCTTTGGCGCCAAGCGCAAGCCGCGCATTATTCAAACCTTCGATGATGAGGGTGACGAGCAAACACTCACGCTAAACAACGGCGAGGAGGAGCAAAGCGACCGTAAGTCCCAGCTGCCTACTGGCCGAGCACCCCTCGAAAGCCCTCCGTTGCTGATTCCGCGACCAACAAAGAGCGAGCAAGCTGATGCGCTGCCGACAGAGTCAGCACCCCCCAGGGCGCATCAAGTTCGGCCGCAACAAGCCTGTCAAAGCCTCCGCCCTGCGCAAGAGCGTCAACATCAACTATGAAAACGAGGGATCGGCATCCGCGCCCGCCGCGCCAGGTGGCGATGACGGCGATGATGATTCCGGGACACCAGTCGTGATCCGCCCGGGGTTAGGGCGCTTCGGCTCAACCAAGACCAAAAAGCGCCCATCGTCCCGACTCTCCTTCGGCCCCAGCGAGGGCAGGGCCGACAACGCGGAACCGGCTGCCCTATTAACGAAACCCTTCGCCCCGAAGAAGCCCCTCGGTCAGCGTCTTCTCGGAGCCAATGCCCTCCGAAAAACCTCATCCCTCCAAAACCTCGCTATGCGTTTCGGCGGCGAGGAGGAGCGGCCAAAATACAACAAGGAGTATCTCGAAGAACTCCAAAGCTCAACCCCCAACACTCCGCAGAACATCGCTTCACTTCACATTCACGACCCCGACGAGATGGACCTCGACCCTTCCGAGCTCGAAGGCGCACTCGTAGTCCAATCCAGCGCCGTCGCACCCCTCGCCACCCCGCCCACCGCCACAGCCCACATCCTCACCGAAGCCGAGATTCGCGAGCGTAAGGAGCGGCGCGCCCGCCTCGCCCACGAGACAGACTTCATCTCTCTCGAAGGCGGCTCCGATGACGACCAAACCCCCCAAACCAGCAGCCGAATGACGGTCCACTTCCCGTTAAAGGCGAAAGACTCACGCCTCATAGCCGAAGACGAAGACCTCGGCGAAGGCTACGATGAGTTCATCTCCGACGGGGGGCTCGCCCTGGGGCGCAAAGCCGAGCGGGAAGCCGCCAAACGCCACCGGCGGGAGATGGCCGAGCTGATCCAAGCCGCCGAGGACGGGTCCGACGCCGAGAGCGACGACAGCGAAGCGGAGCGGCGCGCCGCGTACGAGGCTGCACAACGGCGGGCGGGGATGGACGGATTGCAACGACAGGAGCAGGATGAAGACATGAATGGGGCCGTTGGGGCCGACGCCATCCCGCGCATGAAGCCGCTGCCGAAGTTGGGGGAGGTGTTGCAGCGGATGAGGGAGATTGTGCAGGGGTTGGAGGACGAGGTGATGAAAAAGCGCGCGACGATAGGGGGGCTGGAGAAGGAGAAGGAGGAGATTTTGGCGCGGGAGAAGGAGGTGCAGGAGATTTTAAACCAGGCGGGGGCTAAATACCAAGCTGTGGTGGCTAGTGCTGGGGGTAGCGTGGGGGATGTGTCGAAACTAGTGACGCAGTCGCCATTGAGGCCGCTACCTCCGGGGATTGCGGGAGAACTGCCGGTGGAAAGGGGGTTGGAGAGCTTCGGGACGACGCCCACGAGGCGGGACGACGTCGAGATGGACTAAGCGGCATAGCCTCAGGATTTCTGATGTGTAACCCTAGATGACAGACCACCAAATGCGACTCGCCACCGAGTGAACCATAATCAAGTGCATTGAATGCCGTTACTGTCTACAAGATACACTCAACCGCACCCGCCATCCCAACGCCATATATGATACACCATCACGATTTGCAGAAGCCTCTCCCCCTTAAACCCAGCCCAATGAGACGAGAAAAACACAGCATGGTATTCCAGAACGAACCACTACGACACCCCCTTCCTGCTGCAGTTACTTAGACCTGCTAACCCCAGCACCAATAACACCAGGCAGCTGCTCCTCGCCCACCCCAAACAACAAGCCGATCGCAAACGCCACAGCGCCCACGATGGTAATGGTAAACCCCGCCATGAGCCAAAACTGCACGCTGACATCCTCCTTCTGGCACATGTTCCCGCCCCAGTGCACCGTCTTGCGGCCCTTGTTCTTGGCGCCCTCGCCGCGCTCGACGACCGACGCCTTGCACGCGCACGTGAAGCAGGTCGCGGCAGCAGCGTTTGTCGAGGGGGAGGTCGAGTTACCGCCACCGCTGGCGTACTTGTTGGCGCATTCGCCGTGGCTAGAGCAGTTGTTGGTCTGGGCCATGCAGGCGTTGAACGAGCCGAAGCACTGCGGGATCACCTTGGCGCGGTGGACAGACTTGGTCGGCGGGGGAGAGTTTTTGGCTGGGGGTTGTTTGGCGTCCGTGTTTTGGTGGGAGGTGGGGTTGGTCTCGGCGGTCTCTTCTTGGTTGTCCGAGAGGACCGTCTCGGCGTCGCGCCGGCGGCGGAGGTCGTTGGAGCTGCTGCCTGCGGCGGCGGCGGCGGCGCTCCAGTTGTTAAGCTTGGATCTGCGGCTTGACTCGGGCAGGGCTACGAGAAGGAGCTCGAGGTCACCATTGCTAACGAACTTTTCGATCCGGGCGAGGTTGTCAAATAGGGAGTTGAGCGTCTTCGGGAACTGATCAAGTTTATAGTTAGCATGTTTGTTCTAGGAGGCAACGAGGGGCTGGGCCAGCGCAGACCTTTCGCAAGTCGTATTTGACAACCGAGGAGGGAACGGTCCAGCAATCGGTCTCAAACGGATTGATCGCCGTCGGCAGTGAACACTGCTGAACCTGAGCAACGCCTAAGCTCTGGAAGAGCGCCATCAGGCGGTCGTTGGCCGTGGCCGACGGCGGGTCGGAGATGACAAAGGCGACATGGGCACCGAGCTTCTCCTTCAGCTGGCTGGAGTGCTCGGCCGTAGCGCCCTCAAGAATGACAACCAGCTGTGAGGCATCGGGTTTCGTGGCGCGGGTGAATAGCGGCGCGGGGATCTTGCCGAAGCTTGCGATGTGGCTAACGGTGGTCTCGGCGTCGACGGAGCTAGGGATGTCGCGTAGGTCGCTGCCGTATCGTTGTCTCGACGTCTACTCGAGAGGTTAGCAATGGGGGATGGCGTATGACGAGGGCAACGACAGCGATGCTTGCCCTTTGAAGAAGGATGTGGCGGGCGACTTCTTTGGGGATGCTGGGGGTTGGGGCAAGCTCTGGGGTTGCGATGACGACGGCTGGAACAAGTAGACGTCTGCGCTCTGGTGTTGGTTCGCCCCGACGGCAAAGCCCGAAAGGGCAGCCGCTGTCAGGCCTGCAATCAGCCTCATTGTGCGGTTAGCCGGAGCGCAGGGGGTGTCGGGTGAAGGGTGCGGCGGAGGGTTGGTGATGGCTGGATGTTGATGGTTTAAGGTCCCGATGTTCAATGTTGGATGGAGCAGAGTTCCATGGATGGATCCAATCCATGGATGTTGGTGGTGCTCTGTGATCCCTGTCCCGTCACTCTCAGCTGACGGCCTGTTTCTGCCGACCTGTCGCCAGCTGTCAGCCCAGGCCAGGCTGCTACATGCTCACTGCTTCAGCCCAGCAACCCCACAACCACCTGGAGCGCGACCCAGAACCCGTCACCCGAGACCCACCGAGCCAAGACCCCCCAAAATCGCGAACAAGGGTCCTGATGGGATGGAAGGCTGATGGACGCTTGTCCGACAACAAACCTGGTTCACCCCAAAAGCTCGACGCCTTTTTCTCGCCCTCGTCACCACCTGCCCCGCGCCCTTCCAACCTCCCATCCTACCTGTGGCCACTAATTACCACGCCGCGGCTGTATCTCTAGCAACAGTATTTGCCGCCCGCTCCCCTGGTTGAACCCGAGACAGCCTCCTCAACGTCGACGCCTGCACAATCCTCCGGATCCAAAGTGCCATCCTCCGACCCCGCCCCTTCCGTCCCTTGCCCGTCCCGTGCCCCTCTCTCCCTCGGCCGCCGGGTTGGCGCGCCCCCTCCTCGCGCCATGTCGCGTCTCTATCAGTCGCTGCGACCGTTCCTTCGGCCTTCGAGACTGGCGCGCATGCCCAGCGGCCAAACGGTTCGGCTCGAACGGGTCAGGCTCAGGAAGCCCCCGTCGTGGCTAGCAAAAACTCTTCGGTAAGGCGACAACCGTGTCTTTACCCCCGCTTTCGCCTGTAGCATTGCTAACCGCGGGCAAATACAGCCCTACCAAAGGGACTGTTGGGTTGTTCATCCTAATCATGCTCCTTCCCACCCCCTCCTTCTTGAAGTCCGAGGACAAAGACAATGGCGAGGACAAGAACCAGAGAAAGGACAAGAACAAGAACCGGGACAAGGACCAGCACAGGGACCAGGACAGGGACGAAGACGATGCGAGTTCCTGGCAGGACTGGGACGATGAAAACGGCGATCTCTCCGATGAGGATGGCGACCCGGTCGGCGGGTTCTTCTTCCCTCTTCCCCTGACCTTGAAAAAGGTTCCCGGCGAGCCATACTCGGGAACCAGCCCGGAATGGACGGAATACGCAAAGATTTCCAGGGACCCCAACGCTTCGAAAGAAATGGAAGGTAGGCTGCCGCAAACCAGGAGCCACCCCCCCTATTTATACGGTGCTGACGTCGAATCTTGTCAGTCCTGCTTGTCAACTATGTCATCAAAGCTTTCAAAAACACTCCTCGTCTCGTTCAATTCTTTGGAGAAGACATCAAGCTCTTTCGATTCCACCTGGACATTGAGTTTCCCTACGAGGCACCCCCCACATACGAGTATACCGGGTACGTCTTCCCATGCGAGACGGCGCTATTTTTGGGCCATGGGGCTGCTACTGACAAATCATCTAGCCTTCTCTATGACGAGAACGGGCTCAGCTTGGCCACTCTGCCCTGCGACCCGTTGGAAGCACATTCAATTCAACACACTTACTGGCCTAGGCCTGTCGCCATGGGTGTATGGACATTCTGCACCGAAGTAGCGGCGAGGATCGCCTTCGTCCTCGGTTCTGAATCCGAGCGGCAAACCATTAATCAAAAGCACCGGGCCCAGCAAGGCCCAGCTCCCATCCCCGTTACTCAGAGTAACGACGTACAGAAAACGGCTGAGAAGATGCGGCAAAAGACTACTAGGCAGCCGGACAAGGTGGATGATCCCGCCGGGGCCATGGCCTCGTCAACAGACCAGTCGACTTCCGCCGCATCCCTACCTGCGTCTGACAGCTTGGCGCTTAGCACATCTGGCGATCAAGACTCGCTCAGAGCGGAGGAAAGGAAGCTTGCAGCGAAAAGGGCGGTAGATAAATCCATCAAAGCCTGTTTGAGGGAGTGGTGGTCTCCGGGAACCTACGATCCCCCGCGCGGGGGGGTCATGGTCTCAGGCATTGTTGAACTGGACGCAGCCAGGGCGTGGATCGCCTACGAGGTTGTGGCGTGGTATGACCCCAAGCTGAAGCAAATTGATCCGTTAACCTTCCAGATCCGCGGGCGAAAAGCGCGGGCGAAGATAGTGCAACCTCGGAGGTAGGGGAGCAGGCGTTTGCGTGGCAAGAATATGAATGGTTGGGAGCGGCACAAGGACGGGCCACTGCGAGCGTATTGGGTGTTTACTTGCGAGATACCATAGAGGCATTGGGCCATCAAGCGATGGGGTTCAGGATGTCAGTAGTTTTTAATCCGGCGGGATTGTGGATTTTGTGCATCTTCCAGCGGATAGGAATACGAGGCACCGCATCCAGCCACGCCATAGTCTTTTGGACATGGCCATCTTGGCAACAACATCCGTTTCCATGGCTCCTACCAGCGCCTGTTCATCTTGCCAAGTGCCGCTTGGTGTCGAGTGAGGAACCGAGACATGGTTTTCTCAACGAATCCAACAACACGTTTTGTGTGGGGATACTGAGATCAGCGGCCCACAAGTTGTTCATCGTCCCCCAATGTCGAGGGTTGATTTTGACACAATGAGCCACTGGCAACACTTTGAGAAAGCAGCCAACCTCCCACTGATGGCTAAAACCGTATCGGTCGTACATAGCCCAGGACGTAGGGAAAATGCTCCCCGGATGCTTTGAAGGGTTTGTCTTATGAAATTTTCATCCTTTGTCTTCGAAGTCGACTTTCCGCTTGGGTGTTGTTCAACTCGGAACAAAAAGGCACAGGGCCTGGGTGAATGAGCCCTAGGTGAATGAAGCGAATTGTAAACATCTTTCAAGCTTTTTGCAAGACCATTGTCCTCGGTCTAAACTTGACCTATTGTTTGGGCTCAGAAAATCTCAGCTCAAAAACAAGTGCATCGTGAACCAAGAAAGCAGCGGTTCCTTTGACACACTCCGAGTCTGGTTCCTATAACTTCGACTGTTCAAGTCATGGAGAAAACACTGATTTTCATTCATACAGATTTGATAAAATCAAGTACTTTACTTGAGTATTCAGATATCCCTTCCCCAAGCTGTGCTTTCATTTGAAGTTTCGACAGGATCGAAACTGAAAGAAAAAAAGGAAAGAAAGAAAAAAAGGAAAGAAAGAAAAAAAGGAAAGAAAGAAAAAAAGGAAAGAAAGAAAAAAGGAAAAAAGACGAAAAGGGAAAAACAAAAACAAGTCTAGCACACATTTTCTGCCCCCGTGAGCTCACGAAATACTCCCCCACTGCCACACAATGGCCTCTCAATCAGCGACTTGCTCAAAACCCGACCTCTCAGAGGCAATGGCCGACCACCCCATCCCAACACCACAGCATGGGATCAGGGACACCCGCCGGAGGACCTTCCGAACTCTCCTGAATTTTGCTGTCATGTTTGTCATTGTTGCTAATTTTCATGCTCTCTTCCATTCGCTTGCTGGCGACGATTCCTACCTGT
Organism: Collariella sp. IMI 366227; assembly: GCA_027946355.1. Taxonomy (NCBI): domain Eukaryota; kingdom Fungi; phylum Ascomycota; class Sordariomycetes; order Sordariales; family Chaetomiaceae; genus Collariella; species Collariella sp. IMI 366227. The sequence goes on along the minus strand of JAPEUS010000034.1, from coordinate 79,708 downwards.
TCTGGTTTCTCTGTCTTTTCACATGGCGATACCTTCGTTTTGTCGTCAACCTCATCGCATTCTGGCGTTATTCTCCCGCGCCTAAACCCCAGAGCACCCCGACTTACTTGCCATTTAGGGATGTCACAGCAATTATTCCGACCGTCGACCCTCACCGTGGTGGCTTCACCGAGTGCGTCAGGAGCTGCGCCGAGAACAAGCCGGCAAAAATCATCATCATCACCGCAGGCTACGAGCTCTACGCCCAGGCCCTCTCTCGCGTGCGCCAGTTCCGACAAGAGTACGAGTCAATCCAGTTCGTCGTCGAGAGGACTCAGGTCGCCAGCAAGCGCGAGCAAGTAGCGATGGCCACACGCCATATCGACACCTCCATCACCGTCCTGCTCGACGACCACGTCTTCTGGGGCCGCCAGTACCTCGAGTCGCTGCTCCGCGCCTTTGAAGACCCAGCAGTCGGTCTGGTCGGAACCAACAAGCGAGTAATTCGGGAGCAGGGCCTAAACATCTGGGGTCGGATCTGGAACATGCTCGGAGCAACATACCTCTGCCGCCACAACTTTGAGATCCGAGCCACCAACGCTGTCGACGGCGGCGTGTTTGTCGTCTCTGGCAGAACCTGCGCCATCCGCACCGAGATCCTCAGGCATCCTGAGTTCCTCCCCGGCTATACCAACGAGAGGTTTTTTTTCGGTCTCTTCGGCCCCCTGAACCCGGACGACGACAACTACAACACTCGCTTCGTCGTGCGCCAGGGCTGGAAGATCAAGATCCAGTACACCGAGAAGACGGTGATGGAGACGACACTCGGGGTTGAATACCCGCTGCACACCAAGTTCCTGGGCCAGTGCCGGCGCTGGGCGCGCACCACCTGGCGATCCAACGTCTGCAGCCTCATCACGGACCGCACCGTCTGGGCCTCCCAGCCCTACTGCGTGTACGCTGTATACCTGACCTCTCTGACCAACTTTGCTCTCCCCACAGACTCGGCGCTCGTGTACCTCCTTTGCCAATCCTCACTCTCTACCCGCAACAGCCTCATCGGCTTGGTATGTTGGATTCTTTTCACCAAGACCATCAAGGTGTTTGACTACTTTCGTCGGTACCCGCAAGACATTATCCTGTTTCCTGCCTACGTTGCTTTTGCCTACTTCCACAGCTTCATCAAGTTCTGGACCCTGCTAACCTTCTGGGACTGCACCTGGAGCGGGCGCCAGCTCGAAAACATCAAAGTCAACAGCCTCCCCCCTTCGCCAACCTCATCAATCGCCTTCTCCGGCCGCTCCCGCGGCTTCGTCTCCTCTAGCAACACCAAACCTCAACAACCCCCCATCTTCGCCCCCTTCCCTGCCTCCTACAACGACAACGACAACGCGCACTTCCCCGCCCTGCGCGCCCTGCGCTCCCGCATCACCGCCCTCCAAGAGAAGCACACGCAGCACATCTCGAACTATCAGCTGCCCCTTCTCTCCGAGCTGCAGGCTCTGCGCGAGGGGTTCACGGCGCTGCATCGCGAGCAGGTCGCCGTCGGCGAGCACGAAAACGAGATTTGTGCCGAGCTGCACAGGGTGGTGGAGCGGGCAAATACGGTGGTGCAGGAGCAAAGGAGGATGATGGAGTTAAGGGAGAGGGATAAGGGGGTGGTGATGGGCGGGCTGATGGCTGGGAGGTGGAGGGGTATGTGGCGGGTCTGAATGTCAGTGGGCCGTTGTCGCCAGTGGAGGGAATGGCGGCGGTGGTGTAATAAAATAGGGGAGGTGGTGGGTGGGTAATGAGGGTGGTGAAGGGGGAGAGAAGGTGTACGAGAAAGACAAGGGATAGACAAAATCGGAGGATGTAATGAAGAGATGGTGTACGAAAAGCACAACAAAACGAATAGACAAGACTGGGGACTAGAAAAAAGGAGTTTGGCGTTTATGGGAATTGCGTAAAAACAAAACCATTGAGCAGCGCTCGACATAGTGCAAGATAGACTGTACAGATAGTTGAGTCCAAAGATCTCAAGACAGACACAAGTAATGCAAACAAGTCACGCGCCGTCCAGTTTCGAAAAGTTCCTGTCTTACTAATTCAATTCTCTCAGGCTGCCTCCTCGACACAGCACTTGATGCCCCCTAGGTGCTTCTTCCTCGCACTGCTTTGACCCCCTGCATCTATCCAAACAAGTTGACTAGCTCCTATCTTAGGGTTCAATGTCTCCTAGCCCGGCAGAGCAGCTTTGTTCCTTGTTTACTACCAATCATCGCTCGCGCATTAAAAACAATGTTGGCGGAGCTACTTGAAATTGCCTCAACATCTCAACTCGTTAGTTCTCCACTGGCGCTACCCCTTTCCATGCCACGGTACTTCGATAGCAAGCAGCCTCGAAGCTCGATTGGAACCATTCACGCTCTGAGTCAACTGTCAAGTCTTGGCCCTTGGCAAACCAAGTCTTTGTCATCTGAAGAAAGGCATCTGCTTCACCGTCGAATTCCATGCGCACAAAGACCGAGTTCAGAATCATCCAAAGATCACAAAACTGGAGTTCAAAATGGCAACATCTGATCTATTATTAGCCCTCCCGCAATGCCCAAGCCATTCTCCAACTCCATATTCGTGAATCATGATTGTGTCTTTCAAGTCCACCTACTACCCAGGACCGGCTCCTCCTCTTCTTGTATGTACCAAATTATGCCTTCTCAAGCCAAAGCTGTTCCCCCACAGTGTCACACAAAGGCACGAATGGCATCCATGCCCATGCCACCCCCTCATCCGCGCATGTACATTGACAAGCCCCTGCCCAGGCCCAGCATCATATGAACGGACAACCCATATCGACCGCCGTTTCTTCTCGCGAGGCTGCGGTTGTTCTGGGGCTGAGTTCATGACCCTGTCAGTTCCGCTGTTCGCCGTCTCAAAGAAGTAGGGCTGTGTGTTGGGCTGATTTTGCCGTGCATATCTCGACTCGGGAGTTGTCCTTGGTGTGGAGAACCCTTGCTGCGCAGCACTTTCTTCCCTGGAAAACCCTGTGTTCTCCTGTTCTTCGAACATAGCGAGGTATGATTTCGGGTTGCTCGACCAGTCGTCCACTGTCCGTGGCTGGAACTGCTGAATTTCCGGGCATAGTATTGGAACCAGCTGTGGAGGAGGTGCTGGTGCTGGCGGAGGATATGGTGCCGATGTTGGTACACCACCATCCCACAAATGAGGCCCCCTCTCCCTCATACCCGCTTCCACCTCCTCACTCTTAACAACCCGGGGCATCACCACCTCCCCAAACCCATCCCTCCACCTTCCCTCCTCCCTCTCCAAACCCACCACATCAGCCCACACAAACCCCTCCGCCTTATTCCACCTCGCCACGGCAGTCTCAATAATCCTCTGCTCTACCCCCGTCTCAAACCTGATGCCCAACATCGACCCAACAAAGATCAAATGATGCGCCAGCATCTGGCACAAGTGCTCCTTCATCGCCAGCCAGAGCGTCGGACTCCGCTGAAACTCGGGACTCAACATCTCGACGGCTTCTGATGACGAAGGGAACTCAGGCGAGACCCGGTGATCCCCTCCAGCATCGGAGTTGACGAATACCCCACTCCCAGCACGGTTCCCAAGACGAGGAGGAACAGGACCTGGCACGACTCGCGGCCACAGCGGGAAAGAAACTGCGGGGTAAGGATGCGGTCGAGGCGTTTGAGAAGGCTGCAGCCTGATAGTTGGCTCGGTGATGAGGCCGTCTGTGCTTGTGGTGGCTTCGTCTTGGAACTGTAGGCCCAACAGGCTGGAGCAACACAAGCCGACGATGCTCCCGTTGGGGAGGTGGAAGGTCGGGTCGGTAAGCCAGGAAATCATGGTGTTGTTGAAGGCGGTTGGGTTGAGGGCGAGTGTGAAGTTGGCGGGGGTGGCAATCCTGGCGAGCAGGCCGCTCATGGTCTGCAGGAGTGTCTCTGTCTGCATTGCTGAAGCTTCTGATGATGGTAGCGACTCAAAGATGTTGACGTCGACGAAGCGCGTCCTCACGCAGTAGCTGAAAGAGAGGACCTTCCGCGCGGAGCCCTTCACGGCCGACTGGAGGCAGGGCTGACAAGGGTTCTCGAGCGAGCACTGGATGTGTCAAGATGAGAGCTCAGCGTCGTGTGTGATGGTATGCCAACCTGAATTTTGAGTATCCTGCACCTCAAACAAGCACCCTGGCGTCGAACACCCAAGACCTTCTCCCGCTCTTCGATGGTGAACCTTGCCCGTGATCGTCGAGGTCGTTCCGAGTCAGCTAGCCGGAAGCAGTGGATGGAATCTGATAGTGAAGGTGAAGGGACGGCACTGTGGTTGGGGGTTGGACTCGAACTCGGACCATCCCAAAGGAGACGGGCCATGGAGATGGACTTTTAAGAAGACTCGATGTCTTGAAGGACCCGACGGTCCGGGCCACAACGCTGGGCTTGCGAGCTGGGGGGATCCCTAGCAACAGCAACAGGCGAGCTGAATACTGGGGAAGACAGAGACATCTTGGGCCAGATCATCTTTGTATGTACCCACTCGTGTGCTCTATCGAAGAGCCGCAGACGGGGCCTGACGGGCTGATGGTTGCACGGAGGAGAGATTTGGGGTGTTGGAGCAGGAAATCCTGAAGAAGATGCAGGCAACAACAGCTGGAGTCGAAACAGGAAAGGCCAGGGCCATCACCGAGCTTTCCACAACCGGTTAGTCGTCCTTGGCCGCTTGAGGCATGGCGTTGCTTGGCGGATCGACCACGCCGCCGCCTCATGCAGCACTTGACGAAATTGTGGGTCCCTTGGAGTTGGGTATGGAGACGGACTGTTTGTTCCTGGACGTGGGCAGCTGAGAATCGAGCCAAAGGCAGCCTTAAACCCTAACCCGCACTCAGATTCCCAATTTATTTGCACGACAGACCTCACCGAAGCACGGCCCCACACGCATGCATCGTCTGTGGCTCCTTGCTGTCCCTGAATCTGGGTTTGTCTGCCTCGACCAATCAGAACGCAGGACTCAACCTTCGCAAGCTGAAAAGTACCCCCCATTTTTTGTGGAGGAAAATGCCGTTGCCTTTTCTGGAGCTTGGCTGGTCCTTGGCCAGCTGAAAGCCAACACCACCAACTGGCCCAACCGACTGTTTCCGTGTTCTGGAATGCCACGAGCACCAAATCCCACGCCACTGCCAGATCCGTCCGGGTTCCAGATCCAAGACCACCTGCGCGTGGCTGCGGCTGTCCACGGTGCGCCACGATGTCCGATACCTGGACGCCTGGCGCACATCGACGGTCGATGGTCCCGCGATTCGGATGGCATTCTTCCGAGGACAAGCCAAATTTGGGTAGCAATTCTTGGAATCCCATCAACAGGTGGCGGATCCGATCTATCTATCACAGCTGGAAATCCAGCACTGCGACCTGTCTCCCGCCCAGAATTGCCTCTTCCTCAGCCAGCACAAGCACCGACAAGACGCCGTCAACCTCAAGCCTCGCCGAATCCACCAGCGGTTCCCCAGTGAAGCCCTGGCCAGTCCAGACTTCGTCGTAGCTGCAATATCCGCTCGTCTTGGACGCCTTCAAGAGCCGCAGCTCCGACGCCGCGAAGTCGGGAAGCACGACATACAAGTCGCCGCTCTTGCTCACCGCCAGACGTCCGCGCGCTTTGCCGGGAACGGGTCGTATCGGTCGTTGCGCCCACGCACCCGAAGCCGCCAGTCAGCCTTCTCTGTCGTTCTCTACCAGACCCGCGTGAAAATATCATGGTGCACTTACCGCCAGGCAACCTGTAATAGTGCTTCCACATCAGCACGCCTCTAACAGTCTCTCTGTTCAAAACATGGACGCCATCATCCTGGTCGACAGTCTGCGCCTCCTGATTTGAGAGACCCGAGTCCTTGGGAATGCCAAAAGCAACGATCCCCTCGGCGTCATTGGCAACAGTCTGGCCCTTCCTCAGGTCCGCCACGACCTGCCCCGCGCCATTCTTCCAGGTGTATCCCTTATCGTCGCTGAACGCGTAGCAGATGTCGTGGTTGTTCTCCGACCCATTCGGCCCGGCCTGCTGCTTGTGCTGCGTGTCCAGAGGGTCGTCCCACCCGTCGTAGTACACGAAACCCCGGTAAACCCACGCCACATGGAGTCTGCCGTTCCGGTAGTCCATGCCGTGGACGTATGGGTTGCTCTGGATGCCCGTCAGATGGCACCCCACAAACTCGAACCGCCCGGTGCTGCCACTAGTCGTTGCCGAGCCCCGCCCTGCCATTGCGGAAGGAGCAGAACATGTCGGCGCCGAGGAAACCGAAGCGCGGGTAGGTCACGTCTTTGAAGTGTTTGTGGGTGGCTGGGATGCCGGGGAGGTAGTCCAGGGTTGGCGAGAAAAGGGCGGGAGTCCGCTCGAAGCTCCTCGGGTCTGTGGCCAGGCCACGGATAGAGTAGCGGTACCTGAGTCTGGGGGTTGTTAGTATATCGACCTCCCTATGTCTGGGAGACCAAGGGACGTCGCTGGCCACTTACACATGGCAGTGGTGGTCGTAGGCAAGGTGGATGGTGCCGTTCCCTGAGCAAATGCCCATCTGGACCGTGTTGTGTCCATCGTCTGTCGTCTGCGGGTAATCCTCAAGCACCATCACCTCCCAGTCGCCCTGGGGAAGCCGTCTCCTGGCCAAGTGAACATAGAGAGGCTCCGATACCGCGTCCGATGATGCTGATTGGAGGAAAATGTAGAAGCAACAATACTGCCAGCCTCTGAACGACACGATGGCGTCCTGTTGGAAGGAATTGCAGTTGATGTTGAACCTGCGCTTGGCAGGATCTCGTCCCAGGACACTGATAACGGGTTTCGCGAGCATCTCGGCGCCAGCTTTTCAGCTCCTGTAAGTCAAATATTCCCGTTGGACCTGCTCCCGGGGATTTGGGACACGCATTTGCATGGCATGTCCTCAAATATCACCTCCTCTTGAGTGAGGCTGCACGAAGCCTTTCTCGGCTGCATCTTCCCCAGTTTCCCGAGATGTAACTTTGACTTTGTCCATGTGCTTGGCGTGGTCGTCGACGAACCGGTTGTCCGTTGCACTGTGATGGTCCTTGATTCGTGGAGAAATGGCGGATGGATTAATCCACGACAGGGATCAGCACCTGACCCCCAGGAACCCCAGGCCCCGGCATTGTGGGAGACGGACTGGCATCGCTTGTCTGAGGATGCCGGTCAGGTTGGGGAAATGCATGGGGATGGACGGACGGAGCCAGCCATTCCTCGCCTGGCTAAATTGGAGCCGTCGCCAAGAGACGCCTCGACAGATGCTTGTGATTGGAGAAGGGCATCTCCAAACATCAGCAGAATCGTGGGGAAATCTCACCTGTTGTTGTCGATTGTTGATCATGATGCCTGTGTTGGGGTTCGCAATTGTGGTGGCTTTCATAAGGGAAGCTCTTGTCAAAATCTATGCTTCCACGAGAGATGTGTTTCAGGCGACCTAGGTAACGCGGGGCGAGATGGAATGACCGAGGCATTGAACGCGATGCTGGACTTCAAGTTTCAGGTTGTGATGGTGGATGAATGGAGAAGACCTGGGGAAACCTGGCAGGCGTTCCGAAAAGTACTTGGCGCGTTCCTCAGGCCCCCTGCCCCGCCTTTTTGGCTCCAGAAACCCCAACTTCGAACCTTGAACCTTCCAACCTCCCGCCCGATTACCCCACACATCGCGAACAGGCTAATACGGCCCGGGCATCCAAGAGCGGCGTGATCTTCAATGCCGCTGTGCTTCTCCGCCTCAGAGAGTCCCAGTCAAATGCGTCGAGATCGATGTCGCTCTGAGACTTTCAACCCAGCGGGCCGCAGCTCGATTGACATTGGCCTCCTCCGCCACCGACACTCGCTTCGCGTCTTCGGGGAATTGCACTCTTCGGCCGCGAGAACCGACAGCATTTAGTTGCCGTCTTGCCACGGGATAGGACTGTCAAGAAAACCGTTGGATGTGCTGCAGGGTGCGTGGCCAGCCACCGCCTCCTTTTGGTGGAAAAAAGTGGAAATCGGATCGTGGCCTGGGGTTGCTCCCCCTAGCCCCAACATGGCCAGATGGCGGACGGCACCCGGTGCACTTTCATCCACCATAGCCGCCGCGATGCTCCCTTCTCCGCGACCACCGCAAGCCCGCCTGTTTGAACGGAACACCATCCATCTCCCCACCCGCCAAGCGTGCCATTGCACATGAAGTCTCTCCGGGATCAAGACCTGGGGACCCCCCAATCAGATGACGGCACCCAGATTCCCAAAAGGGCGTCGACAGACCCATGGCTGATATCGCGGAGACGCGGTGCGACTACAAAAAGGCCCGGATTGCTGCTGCCCATGTCTCACTCTTCCCCCGAGTCCCGGCATCTGGGGTCGTCTCCGCGCTTAATATTCTCGAATCCCCCAGCTCGACTGTGATACCCCCGATCTCGCCTGTCTCACCAACTACTCGACCCTGACAGGCAGCCCATCATGTCGCTGTCAACGAAGATATTACGGAAGATCGTGCGGAACGAGGCCATGGCCTCGGATCCCCCCGAGATCTATGGCTGGCGCGTCTATCTTCTTGCATGCTCGGTGAGTGATGATACCTCAGCCATGGTGTTTAGGGGCAATTGTTGACATGAAAACGTCTCACAGGCTTGCTTCGGCGCCATGTCGTTCGGTTGGGATTCGTCTGTCATCGGCGGTGTCATTGTGTTGGACCCTTTCATCAAAGACTTTGGACTAGGCGATCCGAAGTCCCCAGCATCAGCAAACCTCGCCGCCAATATCGTCTCAACCCTTCAAGCCGGCTGTTTCGCCGGTGCCCTGGTCGCCTCGCCCCTGACGGATCGTTTTGGCCGCAAATGGTGCCTTATCGGTGTCTCTCTTGTCATCATCATTGGCGTCATCATGCAGGCCGCCGCCGGCGGCAATCTGGGTCCCATGTACGCCGGTCGCTTCATCGCCGGTCTCGGTGTCGGCGCCGCTAGTACCATCAACCCCATCTACGTCTCCGAGAACGCGCCCCGCGCCATCCGCGGCCTTCTCACCGGCCTGTACCAGCTGTTCATCGTTACGGGTGGCATGATTGCTTTCTGGATTAACTACTCCGTCAGCATCCACTTCCCCTCCAAGGCCATCATGTACATTTTCCCGCTCGCCATCCAAGCGCTTCCCGCCCTCCTCCTGTGTCTCTCCATGCTGCTCTGCCAGGAGTCGCCCCGCTGGCTCGCCCGCCGTGACCGCTGGGACGAAACCAAGGCTGTACTCTCCCGCATCCGCAACCTGCCGCTTACGCACGAGTACATCCAGGAGGAGTTCCAGGAGATCCGCGACCAGCTGGAGCACGAGCGCCGCCTCATCGGCGACGCCACCTTCTGGAACCTCCAGCGCGAGATGTGGACCATCCCGGGCAACCGCCGTCGTGTGCTCATCAGCATCGTCCTCATGATCTGCCAGCAGATGACGGGCACCAACGCCATCAACACGTACGCCCCGACCATCTTTAAGAACCTGGGCTTGACCGGCACCTCGACATCGCTCTTCAGCACAGGTATCTACGGCATTGTCAAGGTCACCAGCTGCATCTGCTTCCTGCTGTTCATGGCCGACTCACTCGGCCGCCGCCGCAGTCTGCTGTGGACTTCGATTGCCCAGGGTTTTGCCATGTTCTACATCGGTCTGTATGTGCGCATCGCGCCGCCAAAGCCAGGCCAGGAGGTGCCGCCCGCCGGCTACGTCGCGCTGGTATCCATTTTCCTGTTTGCTGCGTCAGTACTTCTCCTTAACATAACACAAGAACATAACTAACCCCTTTCAGATTCTTCCAATTCGGCTGGGGCCCAGCTTGCTGGATCTACGCCAGCGAGATCCCCGCCGCCCGCCTGCGTTCCCTCAACGTCTCCTACGCCGCCGCCACCCAATGGCTTTTCAACTTTGTCGTCGCCCGCTGCGTGCCCGTCATGCTCGTCACAGTAGGAAGCGACGGATACGGGTAAGCTTTCCCCTCCCAACACCCTCTCCCCTTTTGCCGCGCCATACCTAACCCCCTTTTCCCACAGAACATACCTCATTTTTGGCAGCTTCTGCTTCTCCATGTTCTTCTTCGTCTGGTTCTTCGTGCCCGAGACCAAGGGCATCTCGCTCGAGCACATGGACAAGCTGTTTGGCGTCAGCGACTCGTCGTCCGAGAAGCCGATCACCACCGAGGAGGAGACCAGGGAGAAGGAGAAGGACAAGGAGGTGCCGCGCGCACGCGAGACAGAGGTTGCTTAGATAGAGGACGGAACGAAAGAAATGGAAAGGACGGGAGCATCAATGACTGATTGGCTGGGTGGTATGATATGATGATTACCTAGTTTATATAGTTAGCGGTTTTATCTTGATTTGCTATACGGGAAAGCATTGCTAATTGAGGCTTTATGGAACTTGATGGACTTCCCAGTGTCTCTCAACCGTGCTCCGTGGGAATTAATGGCTAGACAGGAGTTGACTTGCGGTTGTTTGACAGTTGACGGAAGGCAAATCCCATCCGTTCAACGCCAGTGCCGAAGCAGACATGGATAGGATCAACCATTGGGGAAACCACGTACAAAACATTGCTCACAGCTCGCACAAAAAGTAGCACACGCATCCAGTATCATTACAGGCATCAAGCCCTACTATCTCATTGGTATCACGGTATCATTTCCGACGTGCCAGAACGAAAAATGCAAATTGGTATGGGTATGAAGGGGACGTTGTCTCCCTGTGTGTGGGTATCTGTGATACCCGGCAGCAACGCCGAGAGGTCTTTCCCCAAAGACGTGCTGCTGCACGAAAAGCCGAGACATAGACTAGCACGAGTCGCCAGGGCAGGCAATCATGCTGCCGTAGACGCCGCCATCGACGCCCGCGAGCGTGAGAATGGCATTGACGACACCACCGAGACCCTCGCCGGCAATGAAACCTGTATAAAGAAAGATGGTTAGTGGCCGGGCTAGCAAATGGTGGAAGAAAGGGAAGCAACATACCAGCAGCGACGGCATAGCCGTAGATATCCCAAGTCTTCAGGTGGTACTTCCTCCAGAGTGCGGCAAGGATGGCGCCAAGGAGCGCAGCGTTGGCGAACACGGGGGCGGGGATAACCCAAGACAGGGCGATGGCACCCCAGTTGGGGAGCCACCTGCGGAACTTGTGACGGGGGCCAACCAGGTAGTAATGGCGGAACACGACCTGGAGCATGGAGACGACGCCCATGACGATGGCGAAGATGCCACTCTTAAGCGGGATGGAGATTTTGGGGTCGGTAACGGCCTGGGCGACGGCGGCCCAGGCGGACACGGAGGGAACCAGGAAGGAGCACTTCATGCCAGCGGCCTCTTGCTCCGGGGTGATATCCTTGTAGATGCACGGATAGGCCGAGGTGAAAAGCACAAACAGGCCGGGACCGAGCCAGACGGCAACAAAGGCGCCGATGGACTGGGCAATCCACTGCTTAATGGGGGATGTACCGATGAGGAAGCCAGTCCTGAAGTCACCGACGAGCGAGGTGGCCATGTCAGCGCTACCAGAAGCAAGAGAACCGGCAACAAGGTTGATCTTCTGCGCATGCTGGACAGTGTAGCCGCTGTGCGAAGTGGCACCACCGAAAACAAGCTGCGAGGCCTTGGCGGCGGCGGTGAGCGGAGTGTTGTCGGTAACGGCGCCGATCTGAATGGCGAGGAAGGAGAAAAGGAAGGCGAGGAAGATGGCCAGGATGGTGAGACCCGGGTGGGTGTCCCACTGAAAGTGGAAGACGATCATGCCAATGATGGTCGTGACGAGGAAGCCAAGAGCCCACATCCAGGTCTTGACCTGCTGCTCAGCCGGGAAGGGGTCCTCAACGATGTTCTCGTCCTTGACCCTGGGGGCGCCGTGCTTAGCGAAGAAGGGGCTCGTCTTGCCGCGCTTGACAAGCATGTGGTTGATGCCGCCGCAGGACTGGAACCAGACCGATTTAAGAGCGGCCCAGATGGCCTTGTACTGGATGAAGAGCTCGGCCATGGAGGAGCAGACCATGACCATGACACCAGGCCACAGCAGCCAGTAGCGGGGAGACGGCTTGCGCTTGCCCAGGCCGCTGAGCGAGGCAAAGCTGTAGAGGCCCTCCCACTTGGGGTCGTCGCCGGAGACGTCGATACCGATGCACTCCTCGTAGTGGACAAGCGTGGGGCCGATGATGGCCCAGGCGATGACGCCACCGGCGAACATGGAGATGGCGGGATTGAGACCAATCAGCATGCCGGAGCCGATGAAAGCGGGAGTCCATTCGAAGTACCAGCCCCAGGACTCAATGTTCAGAGCCCAGCTCTTGTAGCCGCTCCAGATGTGAATCCAAGTGAAGGGGTGCCAGTCGTACAGGATGCCGACGGCATAGGAAGAGCCGACACGGTGGACCAGGGCGCCGGCAAAGCAGATCATCAACATCTTGAGCTTCTTGGCGGCCTCCAAGCTACCGGCAGCGCCGGCGTGCATGGAGCGGATGGTCAGGGCGACGGCAGTCGGGGTCGGGAACATGAGGTCGAGCTCACGGGCGACCTGGATGATGAAGAAGCGACGGAAAGGAGTGGCGTAGAAAATACCGATGAACGAGGCGATCAGGGTGATGGTGAAGATGGCACCAATCTCGTCCTTGGGGGTGCCCTCGCCCATGACGCCGAGGCGGTACATGGCGGGAATGTTACCGGCCTTATCCAGCAGCCTCAGGATACCGTAGCCGAAGATGGCGCCGAACATGCTGGCGCTGAATGTGAAACCAGTCTTGAGACCTGGCGGGCGCGTGTTAGCAGTCAACCATGGCGCATCCCGGTCGTGCTTCATCAGGTCGGGCTGACAGCACGGCGGAAGCGGGGCCAGGACTCACCGAGATACAAGTTGGAAGCGCAGACGAGAGCTCCCAGGATGCAGCCGACGACGACAGCCCTGATGGTGAGCGGGTTCGGCTCGTGGGGAATGGTGGAATCCATGAGCAGAGGCCGGTAGAGATCCTCCTCAACAATCTCCTCCTCGGCATCTGAGCCGGCCTTCTCGATGGCGACATTGTGAGTCTTGAGGTCGGACATGTCCTCAACAGGCGGCTGGGTCTCGGCGAACGGGCGAACCGTCCCCGCGGGGTCGGCGATGGCCGCCGTCTTCTCGTCCATTGTTGTGTGTGTTTCTGCGTCGGGTAGTCTCAGATGAACTGCTAGACCACCAGCAAGAAGGGCTCCCGGCCTGACTTGGCGGGAGACGGTGTGACGGGTGTCGATGGGGGATGGGGGTGGTTGGGACGTGGAACGAAGAGAACCAGGAGTGCGGAATCGCGGTGGCACGGCGGGTGTATTTAAGGTTGGCGGGAGTGTGGGAGTCGGGTCGGTCGAGTCACTCGATGGTGCCGGGTCGGGGTGTGGGTGGGCTTCCCAGAGCGGACGAGCTGGTGCGACGCGGCCGAACCAGAAGCAGAATGTGTTCTGGCCTGTCCTTATCCGGTTGCCACTCGAGGCAAGGTTTCCTGGCGGCTGCCATGTGCGGCTCCATCACCACGATAAGAGGTGGGATGGGATGAAATGCGCAAGCTGCCAAATCAGATGCCATGTCCGCCAAGCTTGGCTCCCTCGAATGAGTGCGGATGAACCCACTCTGCGCGAAACGGCTCCATGGGTGATCCTCCACCAAACACGATCCCAGGTCCACCGCAGACGGGTTTCCTGCCTCAATTGGCACTCGCGCGGCTCGCTTCCTCCATCTGCTCCATCTGCTCCATCTGCTCCATCTGCTCCATCTGCTCCATCTGCTTCATCTTCAACAACAACGCCCAGGGCTTGGAGGGCGCTCACGCTTTTCTTTCACTGCTCAGGTATTGATCGGGCTGGCGACTGTCGTGGAAAACTTGTCTGACGGCTTCGAGGACGCTCGAGGCGAGCTGCGTGCTGAGAGCGCCCGATTCTGCAGCCCATTCCCAGGCATGTTACCACCACATCGAATGATACCCCAGAAGCCGTGTTGGTGGCGCCATCGGGGGGTTCCCTCTTGCAGGAATTCTAGACTGGGCTAATGCGACCCAAGGATCTATTGGCCAGGAACCCGCAGTCTCTGCCATGAAACAGGCAGGTACACCGTGACAACACTCGACCCGGTTCCCATGTGAAGAGATCCCGTGTTCTCGACAGTCAGACAGACCCCGATCTCACGCCTCTCGCTCACCTTTCTCTCACGGAAATCGACCGCTATCGCCCACGAAGCTGCCCCCAGCAGTGACCCAACACGACTACCCACACGCTGTTGGTTGATGGCATGGTCTTCGGTATCAGCGGGCCCAACAAAATCCCAGTGTTTCGGACGCACGCCGGCATTATACCCGCTTGCAACCTGTCTTGCAGGTCGCGCCAGCTCCACGATCCACGGCCCGCGGCTCGTGAGACTGGATGGGGCTTGGGTTGGCATGTCTCTAGATCGTCCCGCTGCAGCACGGGCTGTGGGGTTCTAGCGACACTGGGAAGCTCGAGCCACATCGCGCTGCCTCCAGGTTTTCATCATCAGACTTTCTTCCCAAGCACAGCAGGAGATTCATGACCTCGGGGGGCGTTGTGCCAACCCCCCAACCCTCGGGTAGCTCACGTGCCTGGCCCATCCCTCTTACGCCGCATTGACAGAGCCCGTTCTTCCCGCCAGCCAGCCTGTCTTAACCACCTGCCATTCCAGGCGTTGGCGCTGGGCGGCAAACAACGTTTCGCCCCCGAAATAACATTCCCGTGTTTCCCGGCTCTGAGAGAGTTGTTCGAGGTGTGAGGTTTGCAGACGCGTCCTGCAGGATGCTCATCGACAACCCAGCACCGATCCCGCAGAAAACCGCACCCTCACCACCACCATGACTCATGGGGAACCTCGGACAGATTTCGCCATCCGCCTCCTCATGCAGATCTGGAAGTCCGGGTTCGGCTTGGTGGGGTGCCGCCATGCCAACATCGGGACAAGCGTCGCCAAGGGGCAAAAGCTTGTCTCCTGCCGTTTCTGCACCAGCGCGACGGCAGCCCGGCTAGATGAAGGAGCTAGCCTGATCCACTCCTGGCGCCAACGCCATCCGCTTCGTCTCAGGGTCGTGATGGCCGCGTTGAGCAAAAGCGCCCATTCTCGTGTCGTTGGTGGCAGGCCAACCAGACGGAGCATGCCCCAAAAGAGAAAGTGACCGTCAGAACACGGCTGATGCCGCGGTCGAGCGTGAGCTATTGACGCCCTTCTGTTGACTGGATACGGCAAACCGATGTTGTCGGAACTCGGTTCCCGGCCGTCTCGTGACTGGGATCGGTCGAGGAACTGCTCAGTCAGCTCTTGGCCACTCACCCCACACCACCTCCAGTTGTTCCTCCCATCACGCCACCGGTTGGTCCGAGGTCGCTTCAAATGGGACCCAGAGTTTAGAATCGGGACTTCCGAAACTGCCAGTGAGCTGTCTGGTGGCAGGCAAAAGCCATGGTGAAATCAGAACATTCTTGCCCTAAGGCCCTCTGCAACCACTGAGCTGAGTGATCGAATATCTTATCAGAACAAATGGCCCAAGGAAAATCATGCTGCTGCCTCAATTTTCTCAGAGAATGGCTGCACGGGTTTTGTATTTATTGTCCTTTTCCATCCCGTTCTCGATCCCAGTCACAATCAATGTGATTCCAGATCGAGGCCAGAAGTGTTGTGACACTGGTTTTGCGCTGGATGGTGTCGGAATGTACCACTCGTTGTGATATCGGACCAAGCCAGGACGCTACACGAGGAGGAAAAGATGTAAGTGCGAAGAGAACGTAATACCAACCGTGCCCGGTCAAGGATGTCTCCTGGGTATTGTAGCCGGCCATGCCGTTGGCTGCTTCAAGGACTTGGACACTGAGCGGGCTCAACTTAGTCTCATGATCTTAACACTCCCGTCTCCCGTGCCCCCTTCGAACACCTGCATTAGCCCCAAGATTAAATTCAGAGATGTAACCCCGACCTCGAGTGGTTGGAGACCAAAAAGGTGAGCTCACAGAAAGCAGGCGAAAGCGGCATGGTGCCAGAACCACGATGGTGGAACGCAGTGCATGGGCTTGCAACACCCATCTGCGTTTGTCATGTGACGTTTCGGTACTCTCGGCCGTTGGACTGGCAGCACCTATGTGGCAGACCGAGTTTCTCGATTATCTTTGAAAATCATAAGTCGTCCTGTCAAGGCTCAGTGTTTCTTGAAGTTGAATAATCCCAAAGTTTGTGGTCGAATTGAAAGAACCTTAATAATGAATCCACTACGGTCATTACACAAGTGTAATCCTGCTCAGACCTCCACTGCGGTTTGGTAATGAACTGAATATCGAAAGAAAAGGGTCCGTCCAACTGTTCAAAGGAAACTGAGGACAGACGGGAGTTTGTCCTCTTTGTTGGGCTTTTTTTATCCGACACCGTACGTAAGTTGGAAGCAACGCAAGCATTTTAAGAATTTAGATTTGCTATTGCTCAAATCACTCTTGCCGCTTGTCTCTTGCCATTATAACAACACGACGTTCTGGATTCTGTGGAAGGAACCCTCTTCCTACCTAAGCACACTGTGACTCCATCCTGCATCAGGTTCCCACCCGACACCCTCAGACCTTCCGCATCGACCTGATGTTTCAGACCGGAGTCATCGCTCAGTGCCGTTTCCACATATCAACCTGATGGGCATGTCCCTCAAGTCAGAACTTCCTAATTTTCTCTCACTCTCTTCAACTTCTTCCAAACCCCCATTCTTTCGATAGCCAGCCGACAAGCGCTGCGCTACCTTTCCGACTTTCGTTTCGGCTCCACGATCGGCTCGAGTCACTCGTTGACATTTCAGCAGTGCCAGCAGCAACTTTTGATCAGAGTACACACCATCTGCTGCCATCATGAGGTTTTTCTCTCTCATCGTACTCGCCATCGCGGGTGCCGGGTTTGTGGAGGCCCTGCCCACATCACCCTCCGGCATCAACGCTATCCGTCCAGGCACCGTCTCGATCAAGCAAGTGGCCAACCCAAACTTTGTCCGTAACGGCCCGGTCGAGTTTGCCAAAATCTACCGCAAGTATGGCGTGGCTCTTCCGAAAGATCTCCAAGCCGCCGTTGCGCAGTTTCATGCAGGACGGGTAAAGCGGACCAGCGGCAGCGCTGAGACAACCCCCGAGGCCAACGACGTCGAGTATTTGACCCCGGTTTCCATCGGCACCCCGGAGCAGGTCCTCAACCTCGACTTGGACACCGGCTCCAGCGATCTGTGGGTGTTCAGCAGCGAGACCTCCAAGAGCCAGGTCAAAGGCCAGGCGGTCTACAACCCAAACGCGAGCTCGACTGCACAGAAGCTGCAAGGCTATTCTTGGCAGATCTCATATGGCGACGGGAGTTCTTCAAGCGGCGATGTTTACACAGACAAAGTCACCGTCGGCGGCCTCGTGGTGTCTTCACAGGCGGTTGAAGTCGCCAAGAAGGTCTCGAGCGAGTTTTCTTCAGATGAGAACAACGACGGGTTGCTCGGTCTTGGGTTCAGTTCCATAAACACTGTCGAGCCAGTTTCGCAAAAAACCTTCTTCGATAATGCCATGGCCGGACTGGACGCTCCTGTTTTTACAGCTGATTTGAAGGCTCACACGGGTAAGTAGCTCCTGTCCTGCTGACTTGTCCTGACTTCCCTCTTTCCAAAGCAACTGACATGTTGGCTTTTGCAGCGGGACGTTACAATTTCGGCTACATCGATTCGAAGGCCTACACTGGGGACATCGCGTACGTTCCAGTGGACACCACCCAGGGCTACTGGACGTTCTCGGCTTCGGGATATGCTGTCGGCTCCGGTAGCTTCCAGAGCACCACGATCAAGGGCATTGCGGACACGGGTACGTCCCTGTTACTTCTGCCCTCGTCAGTGGTCTCGGCCTACTACGGGCAAATCAGCGGCGCGCGGTACGACAGCACCCAGGGCGGGTACACATTCCCGTGCAGCTCGTCGATGCCAACCCTTGCCTTTGGTGTCGGGGACAAGAACGTTAGCATCACCATCCCTGGAAAGTACATGAGCTACGCCGCCACATCTTCGATGGGGACAACCTGCTTTGGGGGCGTCCAACCCGACACTGACATTGGGTTTGCCATCTTTGGCGATGTGGCCCTTAAGGCTGCCTTTGTCGTGTTTGACGGGACATCAGGCAAGGAAAAGCTGGGTTGGGCATCGAAGCAGTTGCCGTCCTAGTTCTCGTCTAGACAGAGAAGCTCAGTGTCGTTGGCGGTATGGGCCAGTGTTCTAACTTCTGAGTTATCGAGGTATCGGTCGTTTTTTACTTTTTCTTTCTTTCGGGTTTTCGGTGGCGGGTGTGTGCTCAAGGCTCCGCCGCCTCTTTGTCATGTTTTCTTCGTTTCTCTTACTACTTGCGCACTACCTTAGTCGTCCATCTCGCGGAAACCTTAGAGGCCATGGCGTCAAAGACAACTTCATCTGCATTTAAATAACCCAGATGATAGTCAACCCATCAACCGGGGGACATCGATCTTATTGGTATCTGGTGGTCAGAAGTCCGAGTTCGTGGAAGGACAGATTTCGTATTAATACACAAGTTCAGAAGATTTGCTTCCTCTCAAGCCGGCGGCTTACGTTCCATTAGAACTCGACAGCTGGGAAAGCACATACTTTTCAATGTTAACTCAGCGGAGAGGCTGGTAACCAGACAGAGGCATGAAAGAAATTGATTCTTCAAGCTGTCGACGGGCCGGGACCTTCGGCCAAGGATTTTAAACATCCTCATAACGTTCAAAGATAAGACCCGGGCATGACCATATCCTTTGCCATAATGGAACTAGGGAGTTTGGCAATTTTGGCAAAAAATTGAGGTCGTGCCCGGGTTCGAACCGGGGTTACTGGAAACAGTGACAGTCGTCAAAATCCAGAGTGATAACCGCTACACTACACAACCGGCAGGAGTTGCTACAGCTGGCTTGTTTTGTAATTGATGAGGGGATTGCAGAGACCACCAACGCATCTTGAAGGGGGCGGCAGAGGGCGAGGTGTTGAGTGTGAGCCTTCACTTGGTTGTCGCTAGCGTGTTTGGGGAACTTTTTTATGGGCGCAGCCTGACAAATTTGCTCTCCTGCGCCTTGACGTCTCGGAAATGTACTCGTGTTTGGGCCACAACCTACGGCACCCCAACACCGTGCCCCGACCTTTAGTAATAACCTCAAATGTCTCGTTCAATGTGTCAATCACCCGCAGGGAAGAAGAAACCGACCCTCTCAATGTGCTTTAAACCCTTCTCTGTCAATGCCTCAATTCTGGGTATCTCCTTGCCAAAACGCCATGTGACCCATATCTACAAACGGTAGAAGACCAGAAACACTCACAACCCAGCTCTTTACATTTCCTCGTCCTCCTCCACTGCTGGAAGCTCCACCTGAAACTTGACGCTGCCCTCGTCGGCGTCGGGCTCCAGCACGGCAAACGCAAGAGAGCAATTGTCCTTGAGCCCTTTGCTGCCTACTGTGTCGTCGGGCCGCACCTTGATGTTCTTCCATCCTTGAGAGAAGTCCCCGGGGGTTTTTGGGCACTGCGTAGGCGAGCTTGACGTCGTCATCGCTTGACGGAACGGCGGTACCCTCGGGCTGGTCGATGGAGGTGGTGAGGCCGGCCGGGTAGCGGTCGCGGAGGATCGCGAGAAGCTCCGAGGTTAGGCGCGAGAAGGACCAGTCGACCATTGCGAAGAGGAATATAGTGTGGATGCCATGTTTGAACCGGATGGTGATTTCGGGGTCGTCGACGGGGTTGTGCACTTTGCGTGGCTGGGAGTCTGGTCAGCAGGGATGGCCCAGATCCTGCACTCGAAAGAGGTTCAGTCGTGGAACCCATTGGCAGACCATACCATCTTGACCGGTTTTGATGCCTCTTTGGTGGAAGAGAGATTTTATTTTGGTTGTCCTGGGCAAATCGAAACACCACAGGACAGGCGCGCAGGCAGCAGGACCCTGTCAAGGCCGTCATGGAGGGGCGCTACGCCAAGAATTCCCGGCAATTAGCGGGAGGCTGAAGCTTTGACCACCCAGGCACTCGAGCATTTTCCAGCTCTGGTTCGGTTGCTGCGCAAGGTGACAACACCGTGATCACGCATTTGCATGCATCTCTTGCTGCTCGCTTGGTCCATGCCCTCGAACTTTGGCGCTTCCTCTTCTGCCCAACAGTCGAAGTAAACAAACGACCCACGCCGATTCCGCGACAACGCCGCACCCCTGACCAACAGAATGGCCGCCCCCGATGATCAGTCGAAGTCGCGACAGAGCAACCACCTTGAAGAGCCGCGGCCGCGATTTACAAGGGCAGAGAAGGACGAAATGTGGAAAAATGCTCGCCTTTCCCTCCCTTCTTTCATCCGGATTCCACTGGCCTCGACTATGTCCTTCATGGCCGGATTCACCCTAGGCAGCGCTCGCGGCGGCAAGTCGGCGGGCCTGCAGTTCCGGGCCGAACATGCGCACAAGCTGCCGACAAGCACGACGGGCTGGTACCTCTACCATAAGAGCAAAAACTACCAGGTGGCATACAGCGGGGTCCGCGAGGGATTGAAGATGGGATGCAAGGTGTCCATTTGGACCACGGCCATGGTTGGCATCGAGCTGATGTTCGATTCATATCGCCAGACATCCGACTTCCTCAACACGGTGACGTCCTGCGTGACTGTCGCAGGGGCGTTCAGCCTCTGGAGTAGGCTCTCCCTCATCTCTGTCTTGCCTGTTGGGTAGTGTGGTAACGTTGCTGACGCCGTGGCTGCGCTGCAGATCGCTTCTCGCTGCCCATGACCGCGCGAACCACCAAAGCCGCCCTCGTCGCCGGGATTGTTTACGGAGGCCTCCAGGATGCAGTTGGTGTGATAAGGGGCCGTCCCATCGGATACGTCGACTGGATTCGAAGCCGATTGGGTTCGCCGCGAGAAGAGAAGTTTAAAAGCCAGTAAGAGACCGCGTCTTCCGTGTCTCTTAATGGGCCCCACTCCACAGGACGACGGGCTGGTTCTCCCCCCACGACCCGAACCAAATCTTCCTTTGTCAGCCAACAGCCCGGAGCCCCAATCGGCGCAGCAACGGCGAGGGCGTGGGGGAGACGTGGGCACAGGGAATCGTGCTCAGCATTACAGCAGGTCGCCTGACCACGCCGGCATGTCGATGAGCAGCAGAGCGCCGACATCAACCGCTCGCCAGGGCCCCGCCGAATCCTAAAAGACTGGGGTAGCGTGGGCTGGGAGCGCTGGCTGGGGTTTCGCCGAAGCCCAAGTCCCTTAAGCCGTCGGCGGGTTGCCCGGGGAGGCTTGGCCCAGATCAAAACAGGGCTGCTTTTGCCGGCACAGCTTCACCAAAAGCCGCGGCCACGCTGCGCTAAACCGCTTGGCAGGCCCCGCTTTGGCGCTTCTCTGCGCTCTGGATTCTCCTCGTGGGGCTGCGCTTGCGATGCCGGCAGAGGCTCGCTTCCCCACATACACGGCTATCTGCGGCCTTCCGATAAGGGAGCAGTGATAGCATCATCGCCTGCATCGTCGGACCTAGACAAAGGCGTGTCTGGACGCACAATGGCAGAGGGCCACGGCCGCAATTGCTCGGAGATTGGTGGGTTGAAGTCTTTGGGCTAATCAGAGCAGCTGCGATACCGGTCAAAGAAAAGCCGAGAGGCCGCTCTGTTGGAGGAATATATCTACCCTCTTGTTGGTCGTCATCCAGTGCAAGTGCCATGATGCAACACCCAACCTAAACCTGCGACCTTCCCTCGACCCAAGTTACCCAATACTTCATCCGATCTTCAATCCTTGCATCCGCCAATCTCAGCCCCATACCTCATCCTTCTCCCGAGTGTGCCATTGAACCTAACGCTTGAACCAAGGCAATTGTGTGGTGTCACAATCTCCAGCCATGGCGCCGATCCCCAGATCACTACCGGGCATTCTGCCTCCGTGTAGCATCGCGAGAACAAGACCCATCACTGCGACCACTGCTGCCAGGATAATCACCGTCTCAGCCCTTCAACAAACCTCCTCATATTCGCGCCGAGTCTCTCGGACGACGACAAGATCTGCGTCGACACGCTCCCTCCATTCTTCCTCAAATCAGGCCTCGCCCGCCGGAAACCTCACATTAAATGGTACCGTCGACCTCCCATCACCCCCTACGCCCGACCAGCCGCCCGCCAAGATGATCCAACCAGCCCCGTTGGCGGTGCTGCCATTAACCAACGTCCTCCGTTCGTTCATGACAACAACTGTCTCCTCCTCATCCCTCCTCCTCCCACCTTCCCTGGCCATCATGTCCGTTCTGGCCAACACCACAAACCCGGCTCTCAACCCCGACCGGAACCCAATCCTGCGCTTCTTCCTCAAGAAGACCTTTTACGCCCAGTTCTGCGCTGGCGAGAACGCCCCGGAAGTACGACGGACCATCGAATCGCTTAAGAGGATCGGGTTCGGCGGCGTCATTCTAGGCTACGCCAAGGAGGTGGTGCTCACACCCGCGCAGATGAAGGACCTCGCGGCGTGCAGCTCGGGCGCGGCGGCGGATGATTGCATCAAGAACGAGATCACGCCCTGGGCCAAGGGCACGATGGAGACGGTCGACCTAGCCTCGCCCGGCGACTTTGTCGCCCTCAAGTTCACCGGCGCCGGCCGCCAGGCGCTTTACGCCCTGTCCCAGCGCGCGGCCCCCTCCGAAGCCCTGGCATCTGCTATTGACAAGATCTGCGAGCTCGCCGCCTCCCGCGGCGTGCGCCTCCTTTTCGA
This sequence comes from Collariella sp. IMI 366227, assembly GCA_027946355.1. Lineage (NCBI taxonomy): Eukaryota > Fungi > Ascomycota > Sordariomycetes > Sordariales > Chaetomiaceae > Collariella > Collariella sp. IMI 366227. Next base: position 56,981 of record JAPEUS010000034.1, on the reverse strand, counting down.
CGCCGAGCAGCAGGCCCTTCAGCCGGGCATCGATGACTGGTCGCTCGAGTACATGCGCAAGTACAACACTTCTGAGACGGCCGTTGTCTACGGGACATACCAGGCGTATCTGAAGGCCACCCCCTCAGTCGTTAGCCAGCACCTGGCAGCCGCCCGCGAGGGCGGCTTTGCACTCGGCCTCAAGCTCGTCCGCGGCGCTTACATCGGCTCGGACCCGCGCCACCTCATCCACGACACCAAGGCCGACACGGACGTGTGCTATGACGGCATCTCCGAGGCGTTGCTCCGCCGGCAGTGGAACGCGGTGCTGCAGCCGCACAGCGTGGCCAACGCGGAGTCGCTGTTCCCCGCCGTCAGCGTCGTGCTGGCCACGCACAACCGCGAGTCGGTGCTCAAGGCGCAGGAGATGCTCGCCGAGGGCAGTGAGATCAAGACGGACGTGGCGTTTGCCCAGCTGCAGGGCATGGCCGACGAAGTCAGCTGCGAGCTGGTGACGAGTGATAGCGCTGTGGGCGAGACGCCTCGCGCCTACAAATATCTTGTGTGGGGGTCTACGGGCGAGTGCATGAAGTACCTGCTGCGGCGGGCGCATGAGAATAGAGATGCGGTGCAGCGGACGCGTGCCGGGCGGGATGCCATGCGGACGGAGCTTATCAGGAGGGTCAAGGGCTTGTTTGGGCTGGCGAAGTAGAGGAGACGCCCCCTAACGGGTTTGGGGGCAGGACGGGCAGGGGCTTAGGGCAGGGGCTTAGGGAAGCGGCATTTGGCGTTGAGGAGCGTTGGTTGTCATGGTCATGATCTTTTATCATTTTTTTCTCTTTTTCATGCGGTGGTGGTAGCGAGGCGTCCACGTCTAGCTTAGAGAGTCATAGCGATGCATTGGCAGCCTGATTTCACTCAAGTTTTTGAACGGGTTCCTTGTGATGAGACTTCTACTTCTTCTCAAGAGTGACCTCTCCTGTGTCGCTCTCCGGCCTCCATATTCATGGGCCAGCCAGGACACGGTCTCGACCCTGCGTAACTCGTCCTTGAAGGGCTATCCCTGTTGACTATTTTCAGGCACGAGCCGTAGCACAGAGACAATCCACACCACGTGGTGGAGCAACAAGCTCATGGCTCTATGGCCGACACATGCCGCTGTGCTCCTCTTGGTCTCATCTATGGCCGTTCCACAAAAATCCCGACCAGAAACTGAGATTCACCAGGGATCCCGGCAGCAGAAGACGTCCTCGTTGATGTCTTCCATTGTGACCGTGGCATCTGTCAACCCGAGCTGTCTCTCTTTAGCCGGATCTTTCAACGAGCTTCCAATAGAAGATAAAGCATAGCCAAATACAACCATCCATAAGACTTGGAGGTGGGGTTTCATAACCCTCGCAGTGCCATCCCCATGATGGCCAGATTCTCGCTCTTCTTGACCCTTTCCTCGTCACCAAGCTTCTCTAGCGCCGGGACTCCATTGAGCCGGTAATACTTGCGAACCTTGGACCAATCGGTGATCTGGGAGAGGTCGGCGTCAGTCAGCAACGTCGGTGTGCCGTGGACGTGTTGTGTTAAGTGGGCCCAGATGGCCTCTTGTGTTTGTGCATGTGTCAAGGGCTCATCGTGCGCAGTCGAGGCTGGTGGTGGGACAACCTTGACAACGATTAAGTCCTTGGTCTTCCCGGGGGTTATTCCCCATCGTCGGTAGGCGTCTGCGATCTAGCACAACGTCAGCGGCGGATCCGAGGCAAGGAGAGCGCCTCGAGAGAAGCTTGCTCAGACACCTCAGGCGTACATTGTTATTAATATTCAATGACACGACAATCTCGGAGTGAACATTTGGTGTCCGTAGTGTCCCGTTGACCAATGTGTTGAGGGCGCTGTAGACGGCGGAGAGGAGGTGTATGCGCGAGATGACCGACGACGCGTCCACGAACGCGTACTCAAACTCGCTGTTCCGGGAGAGCAATTGCGCATGGAGGAACTCGGTGTTGACGACGTCGCGAAAAAGAGCGGCGTAGACTTGGTGTGTCGTGGGGACGTGCTCGAGGTCGATTTTCTCGAGAGCCATTGCTTCGGCTGCCCGTCGCGACTCGGGAGTGTTTTTTGAGCGGGGGGCGCAAGGTCGAGAGTGGACGCAAAAGGGGCGTCGTCAACTGGCGCAGCGTGTGGGTTTGGCGATTGGGTCCCGGGATGCGCTGAGGGATCGAAACTGGCGATGCGACAACTTGGATCAGCTTTGGTTGTTGACTTTGAGATGGAGGAGGGGCCACGCGGGGTTGATGGATGGCCGATGGACGTTCTGCAGTGAGTGTGGGGCATACCAAGCGTCAACCTAGAGGGTGTGGCCAACCCTAACCCGGAGCAATCATCAGCGTCTGGGCTTGTGACTTGAGACACCGCCAGCAACGCGCAGTAACACTATACCAAGCCATCGAAGCCAGAAAACTGCCTGTAGCGGTCAAGAATACAGGTTTTGTCACCACAAGGGCACACCACGGTGGCATCAGTGCCAGTCTGTTTGCTGGTGCCAGACTCGCTGGTGGGCACAAACTCGCCCCACTCCTGCACTTCTGGGTGCCGAAGCATATGACAATTGGAGACAATCACACTGTGTTCCAGATGCAGCAACCGTGGGCGGCAGAAAATCCCGACATTCTGGACGCGACGCCATCAGCTAGCGCAGTCGCTTGGCAGGCCAGGGTCGTGCCATCGCCCCTGATTGATCGCTGAGGAGCGCCTGGGGCTGGGGAAGACGGGAGAGGCCCCGCGGCATTCTCCATCTTCTCGCATCCCATTCCATTGACGCCCTCCACCAGCACTCGGCAACCCCCGTCTCGCTGTCCGAGTCGGCCATCACTGGCCACCACCTCGATGGTTCGCATAACCGGTCCGTACCACAGTACTGTCGCAGTACCTCGCAACACTAGCGCCCCGCCACGCGCGCCACGCCTGTTTTTCCCACGCGTTTTCCCGCATCCCTATCTTTTGTGCGTCGGACCATCGCAGCACACCACCGCCAACTGACGGCGCCCTCCCTCCGCCGCCCTGCCGCCCCGTGTTGGCGCGGCACAGCATCCCGTCACCCACACCCAGCTCAGCTGCCGCTCGCCGAAACACCATGCCTCAAGCACGTCCGCCCAAACGGCCCAGTGACGCCGGCGATGGCTCTGCAGATGCCTCCTCGGGCCCCAAGTTGAAACTGGCGCGCCTCGAGCGCGGGCCCGAGGACTTTTCGAACGTCGTCAAGACCAAGCTACAATCATACACGCGCACGGGTCAGGCCTGCGACCGCTGCAAGGTAGGCGCATCGCCGTCACCACCACCATGTCTGCGTTTGGGGGGCCTGGGAATTGAACCACTTGGGCATTGAGGCTGACGACCGTCTGTGTTGCTCTTTAGGTGCGAAAAATCCGCTGCGACGCGCTCCCAGAGGGCTGCTCCCACTGCATCACCCAGAACCTCGAATGCTATGTCACGGACCGCGTCACCGGCCGCACCGAGCGGAGAGGCTATCTGCAACAGCTCGAGCGCGAGAAGGGCGCGATGCTGCTACACATCCGCGAGCTTGAGAAATTGTTGGAAAATAACGGGGTGGAAGTCCGCCCTTGGCAATTTCCCGGCTACACGACCACTTACCCCCCCGGCGTCACGTTCGACGCTCTCGGCAACGCGGTTCAGGACCCATCGTCAAAGGACCAATGGCACCAAGTCGGCCTGGTATGGGTGAAGAATGGCCGGCCAAAAATGCCCGACGCCGGCAGCTACACCCCGTGGTCTCTGCTCTCGTCCAGGCCGAGGGACAGCTTCTTGGGCGTGACATCGGACAGCGCCCCCTTGAGCTCCATCAAAGGCACGACGCTCTCTATCCTCGGAACAACCATCGACGTCACCTCGTTTGACGCCCCCGATATGGACGAGCCGCCACAAGGAACGCCCATTGGGTCGCCGCTGTACAACAAGTCGGTCATGGCCTTCCTTCAGTCCATCCTTAACGTCAACCCACCACTCACAAACGTTGAGCTGCCCTCTAAACAAGACGCTTTCACATACGCAGAATGGTACTTCCTTATGATCTCACCGTTCTTCCCAATTATCCATAAGCCATCCTTTATTAACCTGGTACGTGACCGCACCATGACTCACCCCGTTTACCCCGTGGCTGACTCCTGCCGCAGTTAACACGCATCTACGACGATGCGAGCTTCAAGCCGACGGTGCCTGAGCTCGTCACTGTCCACATGGTATTCGCCACCATTTATTTTCAATACGGCATCCGAAACCGAGAAGAGCCCGAGAAGTTCGCCCAGCTTAACGAGCTATCTAACAAGCATTATCACTGGAGTCTGAGCAAATTCTTCGATCTCGCCACCTCACAAACGGTAACGGCTGTGCAGGCCCTGACCATGATTGCTTCGCATACGCGGAACTTCCCCAAGCCCGGCTGCTCATTAACCATTTCAACCTTCGCCTTCTTCAAGGCCATCGAGCTGAACATCCACCGAGCCCTCAAGATTCCCGGAGGCGGTACGACCTTGGAGTACGAGGTGCGGAAGCGAGTCTGGTGGACTATCCTGGCCATCATAGTCACGCTGAACGGCCGCTTGGGCAGGCCAATGCCCATCGCCTACGAGGAGTTTGACGTGGATTTTCCCGTGGCCGTCGATGACGAGTATATCACTGACGAGGGCATCACCGATCCCTCCAAGATCGGCCAGTGCCACTTTAACGCCGGGCTTATGGGCTTTAAAGTCGTTCCCCTCTTTCTCGACATGTACTCCAAGCTCTACAGCGTCCGCCGGGATCCCAGAAAGTACCCCCAAGTTGTGCACCATCTCGAGGAGCAGTTGAGCGTGCTGCTTGACAACCTCCCTGACGATCTCAAGCTAGAGAAGTGCCTCCCAGGCAAACAGGTCTACGCACTCTATACCCAGGCCTTTTGTCTCGAGTTTACCCTGTGTCTCAGGCACCCATCCATTTGCATGACCGACGACCCCAAGATCTGCGCAGAGAACAGCAAAATCTGCGAAGACACGGCGCGAAAGCTGCTCAAGGTAGTTGCCTCACTGGTCAAGATGAAGTCGCTGGATACGACTTGGTACCAACTAGCCGTCTATGTCGCTGCCGTCTTCTCATCCCTCGTCGCGCACTGGCAACGGCGGTATGAGATCACCGAGTTTGAACTGGCCACGCTCAAGGGCGAGATGTCCTCGTGGCTAAATATCATGGGCGAGATTGGGAAACTCCTCGGTATGCTTCCATCCCACCGAACTTGCCGTGGCAGTGCTGACCCAAGACCAGGAACTGGTGTTAGGCTCGCCACCGAAATGAACGCCATCATCGAACGGACTCTCAACTGGATTGAGCAAGACATGGGTCGGAGGCCCGGATCGCCGCCACCTGTGCAACCTTCCCTGAAGCCGGAACCTGCACCGTATCAACAGCCCCTCAAACCAAACCAACACCCCGAGAACAGCTACGCTCATCTTAGCGCGACTGCGGCAGTCAATGATCAGCAACGAAATGCCGGAGTGACAAACGGTAGTAACTATTACGACTCCGGTGTGGCAGCTCAGGCCACCCCTTACCCCTCCCTAGGCTATGGCGATCAGTCGGGATCCGGCGGACAGCAGAACGGGAATCAACCCGTTGATTCAACCGGTAGTGCACAGTATCTCTACGCGACAGCGTCTGCCGCGGCGGCAGCAGCAGCGCCAAATGCCGCGCCCACTGGGGAACAACCGGATCCAGCCCAGAACCCCCTGATTGCTTTCGCGTCACAAGCCACACAGCACGTTGCCGGGCAGGCGGCGGCAGATAACTGGCCCGCTCAACCCCAGCTGATGGCGCACAACCCGGCGTCCGCCGCCAACACCTGGCAAGACTGGACAGCGGCCATCGTGGACAACCAGGACCGATACAGCGCCAATGCCTTGCTCACTCTTGGGTCTGGGCGGCCGGGCGAGGTCGTCGGGGCTGGCGGAGTCGTTGATCACATCAACCAAGAAGACGGGACTGGCACTACGCACGCCGGGCAGTGGCCACTTTTATTATTCCATGACGGGCCCGGGGGTGTGAGCGGTGGTTAAGGGCAGCGCTCTTCTTTTCGTCGATTTACCATTCGGAAGGCGGGGTTGTTTGCCACACTCTACATATGGGTTAGCTTCATTCTTTCTGCACGGATCTCTTATTGGGTCCTTAACCTGGTCTACCTTCTAACCACGGTGTCGTTTAATCACGGGCGGGTTTGCTGGTTTGGGGAGCGGAGGAGTTCAGGAGTCTGGAACGATTTGGCAACATACACTGGCTGGCTTTGCTGATTTTATATACCTGGCGCTGTTGATTTCCTAGGATTTCGTCCCTGGCGACTCGGACGATATCCTGACACTTAAATTGTAATTGCCCTTTTTGTCTCTCACGTCGTGTTCTTGTTCTGGACTACCGGAAGACTTTTCGGGGAACGGTTTCTGGAGAGCAGGAGACATTGTTATCAAGTATTATCCATCCAATAGCCTCTCAACAAGCAAAGTCCCAAGGGGTGTATGACACGAGAGGAATAGCAAGATAGAGAGGGGAGCTTAAGAGAGCTATAAGGAGCGATGAAATTGACTGAAGACTTAGAATTGCTTTAATGAACGGTGAACTGCCAACTAGCTAACTAAAAGAAAAGAAGCAGTTTAAATATTATTATTCCTACACCGCTGTGCCCTGCGGGCATGTCGGACCTTCAGACATTTACTATACAGGAAAACCGCGCCCATGCGGGCCGGGTGAAAAACCTATACCGATGATTAAGGTAAGAAGTCAGTGAATGAGCCTGCGAAATACGACAAAAGAAGGCCTCTTGGCCTCCGACCGGTGGGAGTCAGATTTCCTACTCCAGCTCGAGCTTCCTGGCCAAGCTGTACATCGGCAGTCTTTTTGAATCCATCAGCCAGCCCAGTATCCTCCTCGTCAGCCGAGAAGTTGAAGGACTGGCACCCTGTAGAACAGAGTGAAAGTCTCGTCGCGTCCTGACTTCTGCTCTCTCCCACGTCCGAGTCAACGGTGGGGCCAAACACCACACCACCAGGTGTTCAACAGTCTCCCGCCCTTCGCCGCACTCGCAGCAGGGCGTCAGCACACTTAGGACTCCCCGTTTGAACAAGAAGTCCCGGAGGCCTATGTCCCCAGTTCGGGACTTGGACCAACAACGAGCTCTTCGCTTTGCTCAGTCCCTCGTGCTTCTTAAGAGTCTTGTCCTCGAATAGAATCTTCTGCTGGTGGTCGAGGTCGTCCGCTGGTCTCGTCGTCGCCCCGCCGTTTCGTCCCTTTAGCCATCTCTCTTTCCAAGCCTTCTCGACTACCCTGTCCGTGTCGGTGGCCCCCCCCGGTCCAACGTGCTATTACTCCTGCGGCCTCTTCTACCGCTGTCGGCCTCTGTGGCCTAAAGGCCCGTAGTCGGCCCCTGTTGCTCGGCCTTGAGTAGAATCTCCGGCGTATCTTGCTGCAAGCTGCGTGGACAATTGTCCCTGGGGCCTTTTTGTCTCCTTGGCCGTTATCGAGAGCGGGTTGTTGAAGCCTGGTTTCGAAGTCGGCAAGTCGTTTGTTGAGGTATAGGTCCAATGGCGGCACCCATGTTTCTGTCTCGAGATTGCGGATTGGAGTGGACTTGAAAGCTCCTGCCACGATCCGCAAGCAGGAGTTTTGAGCCTTCCCAAGATCCTTGGTGATCCCCATCGTTGCTGGCTTGCCTCCTTTTTCCGTGGGGATGTGGAAAGATGAAGCCCCATAAGCTAGCGCCGACCGGATGCACTTTGAGTCCACCTCCCGTGCCTTAGCCAGACCCAGTCCCCACGTCAAGCAGTTTAAATATGATATTTGTTACGGGCGGAACAGTCAGGTAGTTCAACGATAGTGTATTTAAGCGAAGCTATATTCCCGGGCTCTATTCCGTCGGCATAGGCAGGCGTAAACCTCGACTAAATTCGAGCTCCATTGCTAGTAGAATAATATTATTATACTCCATATAACTTACCTCTGTATTCCTTGTACCTTCTCTTGCTACTTAATGTTACTGCTTTGGGCCACTAAAGCAGGCATATAGTCGGCAGGTTAAAAGTTTAATGCGTATATACATTAACAATAGTAGCAAGCTCAAGATCCTCTATATTTTTGCGAGGCCTTCTCTGCTTTTATCACCGAGATGATTATCTAGGAAGCTTTGCAGTGTCTAGCATTTTACTATATAGTTTTGAGAAAGGACAAGACTCTTAAGAAGCACGAGGGACTGAGCAAGGCGAAGAGCTCGTTGTTGGTCCAAGTCCGAACTGGGGACCTTCGGGACTTCTTGCTCAAACGGGGAGTCCTAAGTGTGCTGATTCCCTGCTGCGAGTGCGGCGAAGGGCGGGAGACTGTTGAACACCTGGTGATGTAGTGTTTGGCCCCACCGTTGACTCGGACGTGGGAGAGAGCAGAAGTCAGGACGCGACGAGACTTTCACTCTGTTCTACAGGGTGCCAGTCCTTCAACTGTTCGGCTGACGAGGAGGATACTGGGCTGGCTGATGGATTCAGGAAGACTGCCGATGTACAGCTTTGCTAGGAAGCTCGAGCTGGAGTAGGCAATCTGACTCCCACCGGTTGGAGGCCGAGAGGCCTTCTCTTTTTGTATTTCGCAGGCTCATTCACTGATTTCTTCCCTTAATCATCGGTATAGATTTTTCACCCGGCCCGCAGGGGCGCGGTTTTCCTGTAAGTCAAAGCCCCCACATCTGGACCACTTTGATCACGCCAAGTGCAACAACATCGATTCTGTAATATCTTATGATTTGAAGCCACCACAATACAACTGCCTGAATCACTGTGGGTTTCCGATACGGCGCGTTCAACCATTGTATCCACAACCTCGCCGGCCTCAATTTGAGCCTTGCGAATAGCCTCAATGCTAGCGAACTTGCTATTAGGACTAGTCTTGACCTTCCTTCTTTTCCTGGGCCTTTGTGCTTCAACCTGTGCCCGCAGAGCTTCGTTCTCGCGTTGGAGGAGGGCCAAATTAAAGTCGTGATTGTCGAAAGCCTTGCTGACCTTTTGAAAAAGGAGGCGTTGCGTTCGGGAGGGCTGCAATTGCCGGGCCAATTCCACCAGGCGTTCCCGCACCTCGATTGTCTTGGTTGGTGTGGTCCAGGGTCCTGTAGGAATAGAACCGATGGGCGTGGGAGTGACAAGAGGCATGGAAGTCTCTTTTGAGGCAACTATTCCAGGTGTGGTGATAGTTGTATTGGCGTTTTGGACTAGCAACCGGCTCATCAGCGGCTTGCTGATAGATATCGGCCACAACCCAGTCGCCTTCCAGCCACTCCGGATATTCTGGGGCACCAACGTTGCCTGACGTGCTTTGACGTAGCAGGCGAGAAAAAGTTGCTTGCCCATAGTGGTTGTATCACTTCCAGAGAGTCAGTGAACTAAGACCGTTTCGGTAGGATTGCTTGAGAGGCGAAAATATCGAAAGATCCAGAGGTTGTAGAACGTGGGAGCAGTGTGGTGGAAGGTAAAGAGGATGGATATTGTTGACGAAACATAACCACAGGAAGTCGTTAGTCTCGTGGCTCTGGTGACCATCCATTATTAGTAATCGTGGTTCTGATGGATCCTGAGGCTGGGTCTGGGGAATGAAGATCTTCCTGAGCCATTCAACAGCAGTATCATCGGTAGTCCAGCCGTTCTCAGTCGCAGTGAACTGCCAGTCATTATATTGACTAAGATTAGCTGGAAACCACTGCTGTTGAACGCTCTTACCCTTGAAGATGACGAGGGGGGGGGGGAGGTGTTGGCCAGTCGCCGAGATACATTCGATGAAGGAAGTCCACGCGCGTGTCCCAGGTTGCTTGCGTAAGATTGCTTGCTTTTGGCAGCTCCCAATGACCAAGCCATTGACTCCCATACCCTCCATAATGCCGGCTTCATCCATATTATAGCGGTTGGCTGGCTTGATGGCCTTGATGGCTGGGATGTTGAGCTTGGGAAACCAACCTCGAATAACCTCGATTGTAGCGCCGTTGACCCGCCTACTTTCCATTCGTCGTGTTCTCTGAACCTTCAAGACTGGGTGGCGATCAAGAAAGCGTGTAATCCATCGTTTTCCTAATGTTGTTGTATCCCCACGAGCCTGGAGGATTCGCTGGGCAAGTTCCTTGATTTGCGCATGAGTTGGAGGGTTGCCTAGTGCTTCTTGTGTAAGGATCCAAGCGGCCAAACAATCCTCCTGGGCCTTTGTGAGCCTTTGTAAGTTTTCGAAGGCGGCCTTGCGTGGTTGCAACTTATCCCGGCAGTTGATGAGGGTGCTCTTAGGGATGCCGTAGTCCTGCGCGATTTGGCGAAGGCTGCGGCCTTTGTGGAGGGCTTCTAAGGCCTGCGCAAGTTCAGCTTCCGAATATGGAGGCATCGCAATGGTTTAAAGGTGTGTACAAAGTGGGAGGAAGATTGGCCATGACATGGTTGAGAAATGGTGAATTGGGTGCCTGGTTTGGATTGCTGCCCAAAGTGGTCCAGATGTGGGGGGTTTTGACTTATAGTAAATGTCTGAGGGTCCGACATGCCCGCAGGGCACAGCGGTGTAGGAATAATAACAATAATACAACACCTTTTAACAAATCACCAACTTTGCTGCCATGCCTGTTTTCCGACACTTCCACTGTCTCTTTCCTGTTTATTTAATAGCTATACCGAGTCACAATACCTGACAAAATCCTCGCCACTCTCAACGAGCCAGAGCTACCTCCTTGATATCGCCCTCAGCCTTGGCATCCCGGGATACCTCCTGACCAGCGATGACACCGTCCTCCCCGCCCTTTGGCCTCCGCCTCGTCGCTCGCCGACTCGGCCTGCTGAATCTGGTTGTGGCCTCTTCGACGACGTATGACGTCGTCGGAATACCTGAAAATGGCAAGGGCCAGGCCGGATGCCAGCACGGCAATGTTGATGGTGAAGCCCCGGCGGTAGAAGGGGCGGTCCTCCTGCCGGAAGATTTGCGCGCCGTAGATGCCGGCAATGTTGGCACCCATTATGACCCTGTGAGGAGTTAGAGTTAGCCTTGGGCCGAGAATGAGGGGGTGCGGGAGGAGTCAACTGACATGGCCATGGCTAGAGCTCGCACTTCAGAGTCTTCGCAAGCCAGCGACATCCAAGCAATGTTAAGGGGGTGTGAGAAGGTGCCGAAGGTTTGGGTCCAAACAACACCGAAGTATCGCACGCCTCGGCGGTCTTTCAGCTCGGTGAAAACGCGGTTGAAGACGTAGCCCAGCAAGTGGCAGCTGAAGCCAGCTATGACTGTCTCGCCGCGTTTGTTGCTAGGACCTGCATGTCAGCTACAGTATAAACATAAAAAAAGGGTTAGCGAGGAGTACTCACAAGTGATCAGAAACATAACTGAAACCGAAGGAGACCGGCAGCTGAAGGAAGAGACCGACGGAAGCCATTGCATTGCTCCTCAAGGCGCCAAAGCCAAAGCTGCTGACAATGGAGGGAGAGTAGGTGTCGAAGGCGCGCTGAGGGCCGTTGTTGCATAGGGTGATGAATACATGGAACCACAGCCGCCAGTTTCCAAACGCGCGTTTGAAGGCGCCAAGGTTGATGCTCTTCTTTTTCTTGCCCTTCATGGGGTCGTCCAACAGCACACGACTCTGCAGGATGTGTAGCTCCCGCTGCGTGAACAGCGTAAAGCCAGGCAAAAAAGTTGGGCAGGGGTTGCGGAACGAGTCGGGCAAGCAGAAGCCGAGGATAAAACCGCTGAAGATGGTGAAGCCACCCATGAGGACGAAGAGCCAGAACCAGCCAGCCTTGTCACCAACGCCACGCATGTGGAGGATCCCATAAGCTAGCAGCTTGGACGACGCCTGTCCGAACTGGTTCCCAAAGTAGAAGAACATGACACGCTTGGCTGTCTCCTTGCGAGTGTACCATGTCGAAAGCGTCCACAGACCGCCAGGGATGAAGCCGGACTCGGTCATCCCTAGCAGAAAGCGGGTGGCAATGAAGGAACCATAACTGTTTTGGAAGGCCTGGAAGGTGCTGACCGTGCCGAAGAGAAAGAGTTGCAGTGTGAGCCACTTGCCTGGCCCAACCCGGTACAGAATCATGTTCGAGGGGATCTCAAACAGCACGATTCCCAGGGAGAGCATCTGCTGTCCGACGTTAAATTCGTTCTGTGTGACGCCAACATCCTCCATAAACTTGTCCGTGATGGCGTTGGCAATGTTGCCTCGGTCGAGCTCTGCATATTGGGATTCTGATTAGTCTGGAGAAACATGCCCAGAGGTTATAGGAGGCTTAAGGTAACACGGTGACTTACGCAAGCAGAAGAAGCCAAGTGTCAAGAGGGGTATAATAATGCAATCCAGCCTGCTATCCGTCAGTTGAATAAACCGAATGAGCTTTCAGTACGAAGCCTTACTTGCGCTTCGCCTTGGCCTCCTCTTCTGGAGTCCAGTCGCGCCGCAACGCCAGGGCCTCCTCATCGTCACGAGGAGGGGCAAACTGGCCCGGATCTGCGGAGTTGATGTCAAAGCCCATGTTTGGAAACAACGTCTGTTACGTGGTCGATACAACTTCGGCTGTTGTTCCGCGAAGGTTCAAATTCAGGGGGTGACGAAAGAAACAGATGGTAACTCAATGTTGACGAGCCGACTGCTTTACCAACCAAAACAATTTCTCACAACTGCCGGGCTGCCGGCCTTATTTATACTAAATCATGTAACTCTGAGAGCTCACCTCCCAAGACACAGCTGATTCTTCTCGCTCGAAAACCCTCCTGATCGGAGATGCCAAGGGTTGTTTCTCGGCGCAGATGGTAACATCACCAATATCGAGCACGCAATGATAGCAACGGAGAGATGAGCTGTTTGATAGGGCAGCGGATCCCCCGATAGAGCTTGGCTTGCTGTGGTTGAAAGTTGTCCTTGACCAGATTATGGCCATGCTGTGCCCTGAGAAGCACCCTCACACTTGGCAGACCAAGTTTTCAGCCTCTCATGAGAAATATGAGGACAAGTCCAAGCCATTGTTCCAGACGAAGTTTGGCCCTCATGGCGTCATTCGCGCCTCTGATGTTCAATCTGTGGGGGTCTAGAACCGGTGCCGTGGTCATGTCTTATTTTGGCTATGTTGAGGGACCAAGCAGCACTAGTAGAGAGCTCAACTCCCTGTTATACCTTAGTCTTTGTACTTAGACTTCTACTACTGCAAAGCATCAAAAAGCCCTCCAGTAACTGGAACTCTCAGATCTTCAACGATGTCGTCGTGATACTAAAACCAAACAGGTTCGAACGCACCTGAAGGACCCCCCATGCCAAGTCACACTTGGTCTTGGGATGAGAACTTGGCAAATGCCACACACGACAGCCAAAAGTTTCTTCACCCTTGGCACATGCACGTGTGAATGCCAAGTTAAGATGCCCAGCTGCCAAGGGAGTCTGGATGTTGAAGAGCGGGTGGTGAGTTACACAAGACTTTATCTGAAGTCCCAGAAAAGAGCAAATGGGGGCCTGAAACAAGGCTCAAGGCCAAGAAATGTTATTATTATTCCTACACCGCTGTGCCCTGCGGGCATGTCGGACCCTCAGACATTTACTATACAGGAAAACCGCGCCCCTGCGGGCCGGGTGAAAAACCTATACCGATGACTAAGGGAAGAAATCAATGAATGAGCCTGCGAAATACAAAAAGAGAAGGCCTCTTGGCCTCCGAGCGGTGGGAGTCAGATTGCCTACTCCAGCTCGAGCTTCCTAGCAAAGCTGTACATCGGCAGTCTTCCTGAATCCATCAGCCAGCCCAGTATCCTTCTCGTCAGCCGAGCAGTTGCAGGACTGGCACCCTGTAGTTCCAGGGGCTCGCTTTTCTCATCGCTTGCGCAATTTCGGCCGGCGTTACCTTCTGTTGGACACTGAACCTTGGCTCCCAGTCATCAAGGAAAGCTTGGTCTTGGATGTCGGTAAGATTAGCTGGAGGGCTTGGAAAGAACCTCCTAGCTAGAGCCTCGGCCTTCTGGCTGTGGTCCGTAGCTGTCATCCGTCCCGAGGCGTCTCTGAATGCTGGCAGCCTCGGAGGTTCTGGTGGTAGAAAGCTCCGTAGTCTGGCCTATCTCTCGAACGCCCACATCTTGTCCGGCTTCTTCGCCTCGCTTGCCTCCTGGATCTTATCCTTCCAAGCTCTTGTCTGGGCCTTCCGAATAGCTTTAGTACGTTCCTTGAGCCTCTTGTTCAGCTCCTCCTGGTAGTAGTCTGTGTGGGCCTGTCTGGCTAGTCTCTCGGCCTTCCTCGACTCTTGAGCTGCTTGCTCAACCTCCAGAGTCCACCAGGGAGAGCTGAATTCGCAGTTCGTCTTCTTCTGAGGAGCGCTTTCCTCTGCAACCCAGGTCAGCCAGCCCACCAGATCATCGAAAGCTTTGCTAAGACCCTCAACTGTCCGAATTCCAACCGCTAAGCGGTTGGAACCTGGGTCTGTAAGGCCAATGACTCTGTAGAGCAGTTTCGACTCGGCTTCTACTGTCCCCTTGTCCATCTTCTTCCAGGACCGCCCAGCTGGCTGGGTCAGCCTCGGTCTATCTCCTTCTCCTATCTCGAGTGCTTGTGGGTAGTGATCTGAGTTGCAAGGCCAAAAAATATGGAGTTGGCATCTATGTAACTCCAACGCTCCAACAAAGACGCCTTGAAATTCTTTTCGAAGACGTGGAGAGGCCGCCGAGAAAGAGTAAGAAATCACTTCTAAGCAAAAGGTCTCAGTCTCTCAAATCACTGATTTTGTCACGGCTTGGCTGTTTGCTGCTCTCAGGAAGAACATGGTATCAAAACCCGAAGCATTTTAAGTTAAGTGGGAGAGATGTCTTTATTTTACAACGAAATCCTTTTCTCCTTCGACAAAACCCACAACATTAAATACACAACTTTTCACGGACCCCTATTCCCTGTCATTGGAACACAAATACCAAGCCAGAAACACCCGAGTACCTGCAGTCCCAAAATTTGGGTTAATGAGCCTCCTTCAAACCAAAGTCGCTGTCCAAGTCCCTTCTTAGCCGAACCTGGCGCTCCATAAACGTAATTAGAAAGCCCATAGCAGCGAGGGCAAGGAAGATCGCCCATACAAGCTTAAAACTTGTTGTGAAAGCGCCGAGAATTTGATCTCTCACTTCCTCATTGAACTTAGATATAAATGTTGCTGTCGCATGCTCGTATGCCTGCCCGTTACTTAGCTCTTTCCTTGCTACATTGTCCTGAATTGAATGCAGGGCGGAAGAAAATTCGGCGTTGAAGACCGCATTTGGAAGGGCAACGCCGAGCAAAGAGCCCAGTCCTCGGAGAAATGCCCATGATCCCGTGGCTGCCGCATTTTCCTTGTCTGTAAGTTCGACAAGAACCGTGGGCAGTGTTGTCGACACAATAATGCCGGAGCCAATTCCCACAAGAAGAGACAGGACAATCCAGAGAGCTGCTGATCCAGATTCCTCAAAGATAATGCATGGTACCAAGCCCACTACCATCAGGGCAAAGCCCACTTGATGCATCAACCGGTATTTTCCAAACTTGGCAAGAAGCGGGCCACCGACGGCGGCGAGGATGACGATGCTGAGACTGCAGGGAAGGATAAGAACTCCAGAGTAGGTGGGCGACGCACCGAGCACAGCCTGGAAAAACGGAGGGAGATAGAACTGAAAACCGTAAGTGACGAAGCCGTGAAAAATGGTGACAATGAGCGCGGCGATGGTCGTCCGGTTGGAAAACACGTGTGGCGCCATAATCGGGTAAGAGCATCGTCGGCACCGTTGCCAGAAGATGAAGGCAATAATGCCAGAGAACCCCCCGGCGAGAGCCACAACAATGGTTGGATCAGACCAGGAGTAGACAGTGCCAGCAAGGGTAAGTGAACAGAGGATCAAGATCACTGAGGCGGTCAGGAGGATGATGCCTAAGTAGTCGACGCGGCCGATTCGCCTTAGCACTGAGTTTCCTGTTGATGAGGGGGTTGGATCCGTTTTGCCACTGTTGAGTTGAAGCCAAAACCACATCAGGACCAAGGCGACGATGCAGATAGGGAGGTTGATTCCAAAACACCAGCGCCAGTTTGTCTGAGCAAAGACGCCACCAAGAAGAGGTCCCACTGTTGTTCCCAGAGCGTAAACTGCCGCCTTGATTGCCACGTAGTGACCCCTTTTCTTCAGAGGCGTGATGTCGCAGAGAATCAGTTCAGCAAACAGATCGATGCCCCCTGAACCCATGCCCTGAATGATCCGCCCAGAGATGAGGACAGCACAGTTGCTGGCATACCCGGCAACGGCACTTCCTGCTCCGAAAACCACCACAGCAGCCATCATCAAATGCTTCCGCCCCCAGATGTCGGCGAGCTGACCGTACAGCGGCTGGAAGACAATTGAGGCGAGTAGGAAGGCCGTGGCCACCCATGATGAGTTTGGACCGAGGCTGAGAGACTGTGATATTGTTGGAAGCGCCGTGCTGACCACGCTGCCTTCAAAGGCAGAAAGGAGGATGGGAATGCATATGCCGATAAAGCATCTCCAGAAGCCTACCCCTCTGGCCCATTCGTCTGGTTTGAGATCTACCGACCCCTTTTCGGAATCAGAACACCGGAGAGTTGTCGAAGAAGGCGAGGCCGGGCTCTGGGCAGTGGATGAGTTTGTAACAAAGAAGCTGTCTTTTGATTCCCATTTGCCTGATGTTTTGGTATCCATTGCTGTCGGCCAAAACTGAGGTGTGCGTGAAAAGGGCGAAATAGACGGAAATCCGGAGACGCAGGATAGCGATGTACAAGCCAAAGGACAAGATGGCTGGGGAGAAGAGGCTTGAGGATTGTGTTGTCCGTCTCGGTCAATGGTCAATTATGATTTAAATGCCTAACATCTTAACCACGGCTCGACTGTTGATGTCATACCATTTTAGCTTCATGTCGTCCACATCACCGGTCGCTTTTGTGAAGCGTCCCCCGAGACATTTCGGTCCTAAGACATAGTGAATTATCTGAGCGCTTTTCTCTGGAGATTTTAACCCAACATGGTCTCACACCCGTTGATCAGATCTTTGTACACCATCGATTGCAGGGCCAGGGTCTAGATCAATGAGAGTTGGTGTTTTGGACGTGCATCTTTTCCCAACAACAACAACAGGGAGCAATCAACGCTCAACACATTGCCAATGCGCGGTATTTTCGGTTACTAGCCTCAGTCTCAACCTCGCACACCCGCAGTTTGTACCCATGACCGTTCCTCTAAAAAGGAGAATTCTGTCCAGACCAATTTCCCAGAGTTTGAAGACAGATGATCTTCTCAGAGTGAAGGGGCTGCTGACAAATATGACATATCTATGAAGAAATTACACAGCATGAGATCCCGAGGTTGAAAAAACAATCAAATGGCACCGGAGGCGTGAGACCTTTTCTCAAGGCAAGATCTTCCAGCAAATCCAAAACTACGCCCAGGGGTCCAAATGCCCGGTTGTTCTCACATGCTGACCGATCTGACCTGTCAGTCGGAATGCTGTCCACCCGTACCCGTCATCAGTGGTGTTCTTGAGTGACGTTCGGCCTAGGCATACCACTTGCGCCGCTTGGCGCCGAATGTTTCCATGTTAGGCAACATGGAAGAGAGTCTGCGAGGACAACATGGCACCCAGTTGAGGTTCTATCTTTCCAAATCCAAGACATTTTCCGCGTTGGTTGCCAGCAGGGCTGAGAAATGATGCAGCCTCCTCTGTACTTCTTACTGCTTATCGTGCATCCCGGGAGTCCAGTATGTTTGGCCATCGGCCCGCGCTCGCGATGAGGAATGTATGAGGTATAGAGCAAGGTTGACCATGCTTATGTTTTTAGCATACCGGGGCTTTCGTCACGATGAACTCTCCCTCTGGCAACCTGGCTCGGCCATCTTTCAAAATCACAATCATAAATCCCACATTGCCAAGGTGCCACGTCTCCCCATCATGCCCGACGTTTCCTTTTCCGTGAGGGCCCTGCTGCTAGCCGCGCTGCTCTCAACCGCGGCGCACAGCAACTTGAACCCTATCGATCCCCCCTTCCCCAGCAACACGATCACGCCCTGTACCACTGCCAAGTAACAGAAACCACCACTTTGCAAGGTGTTCGATGGGAGTGCCCACTGCGTCCCAATCGATGGCGTCAAGTGCGGGAGTACGTTGTGCAAGGCCGGCTTGACCTGCTGCAACCCGTCTTGCGGCGCCTGCACCCAGTCTAGGATGCCCTGCACGGCGCAGATATGTCCATCCATTCCAGTTGATCCTCCCTCGGCTCGGCAATGCGGCTCAACGTTTCGCAAAGCCGGGCTGGAGTGCTGCAACCCGAGCTGCGGCATCTGCGTGGAACCTGGGGAGGGTTGCACCAAGGAGCTCTGCGCCCCAACGCGAGAACAATGTGGCAAAACCGTGTGCCCTGTGGGGTTGGTGTATGGCAACTCAAGCTGTGGCATCTGCACCCCTCCTGGCGGTGCCTGCATAGAACAATATTGTAATACTCCGACTAATTGGGATTGTGAAGGGCTGGATTACCACGAAGAATTCAGGGCTGGCAACCCTGTTGCATCCTGGGGATGGTGAAACGTCGGGCATGTACACATTTGTAAGGCAGCTGTGGAGGTCGTTCAAAAAGGGGGTTGGGCTTGTGGTCCAGGGGAGTTTGTGTGAATATTAAAATTCGGAAATCGGGGTAAACAGTGGTATTGATTTTAGCTACTGCCACTGTCACTGCCTTCTACCAGCAGTCTCTGATAAGACTCCATTGCCTTCTTCGCAAACTTCTTCAAGCCAGCCCCATACTTCTCCTCAAACTTGCCATCGAACACCTCAATGCTGAACCAGCCCTGAAATCCTGTCGATAGGACGGCCTGGACTAACTGGTTGATAGGCAAGTACCCGCCATCATACCTGGTCATCTCGTCAGCGTTCCACAATGTAGATGTTAGGGCCCGGTAAAGGAAGTGACATACGGGAGCGGTCGGTGGTCGTGACTCCATTTACCCCGCGGTCTGAGACCAGACTCCGGGTCTGCTGTCGCATCCAGGGGCGAATCAAGGTAGTACGCGTCACTGATTTGAACAAAATAAATCTTGTCCGAGGGAATGGTCTTAACCAAGTCGTTGAGACTCGCGGCATAGGCTTTCGACAGATCGTCCGGGGAAATCCCCCCATCCTCACTTCTTCCGGACTTTGTGGTTGGATCTCCCCACTCTCCTCCTGCGGTCTGGAAGGTGTCCAGGCAAAGGCCGATGTTTGACCTGTCGGCTTTCTTGACGATGTCCCAGGCATGCTTCCACTTTGGTGCCCATGTTACCCAACACCAGTTTTCGTAGGTAAGCCGGAATCCCCGGGCGGCCAGGATGTCAGCCAGAGAGGCAAGGTCGGCAGCAAGCCGGTCAGTATCGGCCGACATATCCCGGGAGTCTGAAGACCCGACCTGAAGCATGTCCGTTCCGACGGCCTCCATGATATCGATCCATCCATTTGCCCGGTCAAACGCATCTTTGCGTTGCTGGCTCTCGGTAGGCCATCCCTCAAAATTGGAAAACGGCTGGAGGATGAGGACCTTCAAACCGTGACCGGCACACATCGTGCACACGGCCTTACCAGCTTCACATGGAGAGCGGTAGTCATCTTCGGCAATCTCACGACCACAATGCCGATTGGCGTAGCTCTGTAGATCGAAAAAAACAAATTTCGATGCCGTCAAAGCCAGATATACGGATGGCCTCAATCTTCTGATGGAGGGCCTGCCGAGGCAAGCCGATGGAGCACGAGGCAAATGCCACGGGATGGCGAGAGAGACGTGGGCCTGTGGGCGTTGGCATGGCGAAGGGGGAAAGGGTCGAGAAATTGCGACAATGGGTCTTGGTTGGTGGTGGCTGGCTGACTTTGAATGTTTATCAAAGGCTGCTGGGAGGGTGATTGTAAAGGGCACCCTGGGACTTTGGAGCAGAATATGTAAAGCCATGGAAGGCAAGAAGTCATTGCGTCAACTTAAGTTGTAGTCTATGATGTCAGGGACTCCCCAGGCAGGGCAGAACTTTCCAACCATGAATGAATGCAATGATATGTACATCCCGAACTCTCCAATCGACACCCAATCGCATAATTTCAATACAAAACTCCCAATAGGGACGTAAGAGTCGGCTTGCTTGGTGAATTTACTTTGTCCTTACGTCTTAGAAATCCCAGTTTAAATTCCGAACCTCATTTTATTGAGTCACGATGGAGTCCGGAGGCTTCAATTTTCACGGTTCACGGCGTGGAAGTGAACGGCTCGTCCCGCTCTTCATGTTCAAATGAGCCTAGTTCTTCAATTTCTAACTAACACCAAACAGATTGGCATAGTAGGGACGGGGGTGGGCAGCATGCTCTCCCTTCTCTTTGCCGACAGGGGAATTCAAACCGACCCCTCGAAGCAAAATGTTGAGTTCCTACAGTCGTACGCGGGGGAGACGGGCCACACAGACAAAAAATCACTTACCACGAGGAGCACAAGTCGCCTAGTGAGGCGCTTGGCACTAATGGAGGCCAAAAGTGTTCATGTTCAGCATTCCTCATTGGGGAGCTGCCGACAGCAGCATTGAGGCTCTTCTTCCGTATCTCAACCAGAACGACATCATCATGGATGCATCAAACGAGCAATGGGAAGCCACAGAAGAACGCTGGCAACGGGAGCTTGAGCCCAAGTGTGCTTATTACAATGCCATGAGAGTATTAGGGGCCATCAATCCGCCCGCCATGGCCCGCCAATCTCATCTAAGGGCAGCAAGGTGGCTCTTGATGCTGCGTTTCCCTTGCTGAAAATGATCGCGGCGAAAGATGAATCGGACGCCCGTGCGTAGCCAAACTCGGCCCCGGCGGGTGCGGACATTTTATCAAGATGGTGCACAACGGCATCGAGCATGGCATGATGACAGGTCTGTGCGAGGCCTGGCAGATTCTGGCCACGGGGCTCGGTATACTACGAGAAAATCGGGGCCGTTTTCGAGAATTGGGACCGCAGCGATGGCCCTCTCCGCGGTGACTACCTCATCGGCATTGACGCTCGGATATGCTGGACCCGTGAGCCCGGCGACAGCTCAAAGCCCGTTCTCTCTACCGTCCGCGACAATGTCGTCCAAAATATGGACAACTCAGAGGGGACGGGTACCTGGGCTGTCGAAGAGGGTGTCACGTTGCACGTCCCGCATTCTACCATCGCGGCGTCCCACCTGTTTCGTGTGCCCTGGGCGGACGCGGCAAAACGTGAATCTGTTGCAAAGACGCTCGGGGGTAAATTCCAGCCCAGCAAGAGCAACAGCATCATTGACGTCTCTCAGTTCGTGAATGAGGATGTGCAGCAAGGCGTCCACGGTCTACGCGTCGATCCTGATGTCGTTTATTTAGGGGCTACACATTTTCGCCGGGGCTAATGCACAACATGGCTGATGACTTTGCTGACATGCTAACTTCAAATCTGGCGCCAGGGGTGCATCGAAACGATCACCGACCTTCTCGACAGTGTGTATCGATCGGATCAACACAATCCCAACAACCTCCTCACAAGTCCTACCCTCGCGTGCGAGACTCAGAGGTTATACCTCGGTCTCAAGAACGTTGTCCTGCGGGCGCTGGAGTCAGACATGCATGTGCCAGCACTGAGCGCGAGTCTTGAGTACAACAATCACGCCTGTTCTACACACTTACCCCCCTGGTTTGGTACGTCTCACACCTCGATCACTAGGCTAGCTCCGTGATAGGCCATAGTGACTGATCGCATGACACACAGAGCTCAACGGCTTTGTCGCTCACATGTTCGATTCTCAAAACCGAGGCACCAGGGAGACCAGATTACCAGAGAAGGGCAGCCACCACTTTGAGTTGAAGTCTGTCAAGGGAATCAAGGAGGATCAGTGAAAGGCATGTTTGCCTCTAGCCCGTTGAGGAGAGCTGCAGTGAACGAAATGCATTATTGCTGGTCTGAGCGTTGATTAATGGCTAGTGATGTTTACCCTTCTATTTCTCGCTCGCGCTGCCAGAGTCATCACCGCTGCCCTCCCGCTTCAAGGCTCCCTTGCCGTTCCGTGCCTTGCCCTTGCTCCCCTTCCGTCGAAGACCGGCAGGGACGTCTTTCCGCACTTGACCATCCTCAAACAGGATGCCAAGGTCAGGTCGGCGAGCAACCGCCTTTGCCCAGAGCCTCTTTGGAACGTTGTCGGCAGTGATAATCATTCCGGTATCGCTGAGATGCCATGAAATGGCCGGCTCCGTCTGCAGCGCTGTGGGAAGATGGATCCAAACGCTGACATCGGCAGCTTCTCCCATGACGGGGCTCTGACGAGATTCGATACCGTCCTCACTCACCATCACTGGAACAAATGTGCGGTACTGACTGCTTCCAGGAGCGCGGGTAATAGCACCCAGGGCTACAAGCAGAGGATAACGCTGGTACGAAGTCTCGTAGATGACGAATTCAGGCAGATCCGGTGTCTCGGATGCGAGCTTGTGACCGACTGGGATAGAAGGCGAGGCGATCTCCCTGTTTGTGATGCGAGATATTTGCCAGCAGGCCAGGTTATCGGATCTGGGTTCTGTCTTGAAGAATTGACGTAGGTCAAATCGCGGCTTGGGCGTATTTGAAACAATTCGTCGGATGTCCTCTCCCGTGACACCCAGGGCCGAGATTCTGGCGTGTGCGAGCTGAGACAATAATCAAAGGGTTAACATGACGATGCCGCCTTCGGGCCGAATCTAAGTTAACACACATACCACGTCGGTGACGCTGACCCAGCCCTCTGGATCCGAGATCAGGCAGGACTCTCCGTCTTCTTCCTCCATATCCGCTTGCTGGATCGCCCGCTTGATCACGAACAAGAGAGCCTTGGCAACGGTGACATCCCGTTGCTCAACCACGCTGTAGCCACGTCCTCGGCCGCCCTTGCCTTTCATGCTCATCGCTCGGCTGCGGCCATGGCGAGGTGAATGCTGAGCGACTGCACTGGGAGGCAGCACTCCCCCGAGCTCGCCGTGGATGGTAAACAAGGGAACGGTGACAGCAGCGGCCATGGTGTGAAGAGAATTGTCCTTGGATTTTTGGGGGCAATGGGAGGCTTGGTATCGTCGTAAACTGGGATCTGAGAGGGTAATGGTTTCGAAGGCAAAAAAGGGTGGTGCCCGAGGCGGTGATGTTTAGGATTCTCTGCTTCTTTTTAAAGACTGCAGGCCACAGTCCCAAAGACGTCCTCACCAACTTCCCGAGACCGGAAGCCTTCTCGAGCAGCAGTGATGAGGCTACCAAGTTACACATCGGGCATCGTTGACCGCTGGCCGTGCAGATGTGTGTTGTCACGGCGGCTGGTTTCTCAAGATTGAGGCAGGACTGAATGACAGGACAAGAGACGCGCTGCTGGCACTTGGCCCAAGATGTGACCCCTGTCCCGACCCCCGACACCACGCGGCATCCGACGACACGAATGAACACCCCCGCCTGGGCCGCCTCCCCGCTCGTCAGGCATCGTTCTTTGGCGTCTGGTGCCCGGAGCAGGTTGAGACTGCAAAAAGCGCAACCTAACGATCCTTCAAGAATTGAAGAAGTTAAAGTCTGGAAATCAGATGTAACTTGACTTGGGCGATAGGGGCCAAGGAGTGAGGATTGAGCTAGGGATGGCAAGCGCTCGGATGCCCACACTTGTTCAGCTGAGACTGAGTGTTATGTTACAACCTCCGTCAGTACATGGAGACTGGCGTGTGAGCAGTTTCAAGTGCAGATCACATAGAGAGTCTGTTGCGGCTGCGGGGCTGACCGCCCACGCAGCCATCTGCCGACCAGACCGCCCCACATTGCCCACACCTTTGGCTCTGTAGGCGGCTTAATTCCTCGCTCGCCAACATCCAACAAAACAACAATATCACCAGTTTCTCTCTGTTCTCCTGCCTCTTCCTTGCGCGCGCATTAGAGTCTCCCCTTCGCGGCACTCACGCCCTCGATTCGATGCAGCGTTGTCTCTTGTCACATTCACAGTTTCCAGCTCCCCAGGAGGATTTGCCTGTGGGTCCACTACCACCTGGAATTATGCGAGCCAGGCAGTCTGGCAGTGCAAACATGCAAGTCATGCCACACGGCACTTTGTCCCTTTGGTTTTACTCCCCCGCTAACTAGCCTCCATCGTGACAGCACCAAAATCCCCAGAGCTACAACTCACCAGCGGGGCAGGAGAGCGAGGGTACGTAGTAGAGGGCCCGAGTGAAGATTTACCATGACCCTCGGCTTCAAACCGGGCCGTGAAGTGGAGTCAATTCAGACGCAGCTGGCGTCAGAGCAAAATCTTTTTTTTCTACCGAGCATGGAAGATTAGAACTTCAGGTCCTCTCTTCAAGAACCAAACTCGGATATCGATGGCGCCAAATTGCCAAAACCGGAGTAGAATACGATGCCCGCCGACTTTGAGAACCAGAGCTACTGGCATGATCGGTTCATGTCCGAGACGTCGTTCGAATGGCTGGCGTCGTCGCCGGCATTCCTAAAGGTGCTTGCTCCTCGCCTGCAGCAGCTCCCCTCTTCTGCTCGGATTCTACACCTGGGCTCGGGCACCAGCGATCTGCACAACCAACTTCGGCACAGAGGGTTCTTGGATGTCACAAACGTCGACTATGAGCCCCTTGCACTAGACCGCGGGCGGGAGTTGGAGCGCAATGAATTCGGCAATTCGCGGATGAAGTATTGCGTGGCAGATGTCACAAGGCTGGACTTGAAGGAGGGGGCATACCACCTTGCCATTGACAAAAGCACGGCTGATGCCATTGCATGTGGCGGACTGGAAGCCGTGGTTTCAATGGCCAAGGCAATCCACCGCCATCTTGCAGACGATGGGGTCTGGGTTTCTCTGAGCTACTCGTCTTCGCGGTTTGACGACGCCCGGGTGCAGTCCCTCTTCGAGGTTGAGGTCGTTGATAAAGTCCCCACCCCTAAAGCCAAGCCGAGTGACCCGAGCATCTTCCATCATTGCTACCTCCTTTACCCTAGGAAACGGTGACCCTGACGCGGTGATTCGTGGTCTGGTACCTGTAAGTAAGCGACAAGGGTTCTCTTTCAAGATGATATCGGTGCTGAGAATGGGCCAGGACGAGAAATTGAGTTTGGTTGGGTAAGGGGTGGAGGACGAAGGACCAACCAATCCCTCTTAAGAAAGAACGGGCGGTTTTTTGCCCTAAGTTGCAACGGGAAACAATCTCAGTCTCCACTCCGGCCAATAAGTTCAATACATTCAAACTCAATGCCAGCGTCCCCCATTTGGGCTATTCGCAATTTGCATTTTGAAGATGGCTGGCTGGCATGTTTCGGGAAGAAGCTGTATGGCCTCCCGCTATCAACCAAGCTATCCCCGAGACAGCCTGGCAGCCAATCACTGGCTCGAGGAAGGGACTCAGAGCGCCGAGGTTGTTTGACCAGCATGATCGCCATGTGACTGGTCGCGACATGCCGGAGGATGCCCAGGGGTCGAGGGAGGTTGCCGAATCGGGGCGGTTGCTGATGCTGGTCAGAGATGCGACTGCACCCCTCCAGGGAGTCAGGGACAATGTCACCCAAGCATGAGCTTCGTCCTCGTGGGTTTGGTTGCGACGGGCCAGGGGATGAAGTGTTTGCAATCTGTGCCAGCGGGGAGCCATCAGGGGCACCCTGGTCAAAGCTGCGAGTGTCGCTGGCGCCAAAGGTAAGGCAAAATTTAATTCGGCCAACGTCTGAGAAACCTTACATTCTGGAGTCTCGACACAGAACTTGAGTCGAGCACAAGTGAAATTCAGAATGACACGCACAGAATGGCACATGTTGCACATGGGAATGGAATACTTGGGGTTCCGGGACTAAGGCGCCCTAGCTCCTCGGCTTCCCCACTCTCCCCGCCTTCCGCAAGCAAGCCGAGCTGCTTGAGGTGGGGTTGTGGGCAGCTGCGGCAAGGGAATTTAGGGATTTACGCTCGCAACGACGAGACTGCCCTGCTCACAAGCCAGCGATCAGGTTTGTCCACGGCTGTTTGCTCGACAGGTTGGCGATCGCTCCCACCACCACGGCTCGACTGCCCACACCCACTTGCCGTTTAGCGAATCGGTATCGGCTGATGGCTCTCCCCAGACCCACTTCCCCAGAGTTCCGGACTGGACTGGCGGGGGTTCAGCCACGAGCTGAAATGGCAAGGAACCTTGGAACAAAATATTGGGGCCGAGACCACACATGTGGCCAGAGGGCGAGAATCATGAACACCACTCAGAGTGCGCTCCATGCGGCCAGCTGTCTCTCCTCTTTTCTCCCTTCACCCTCTTGAGAGTTCTGAGAGTTTGACGGCGCCGAAGCCTGCGTGTGGTTTTCATCCTCCAGTGCCGCTTGTGCCTTCGCCAACATCAAGTCGGAGAACCCCCAAGATGGATTGGATGCAAGTGTACCCCGGAACCCGCTCTCGCCGCGATTTCGGATGCTGACCGCTGGCCATCAACAGATCCGTGAGCGCGTGTTGCTCAACTGCAAGTAGCGCCATCGCCAGCGCATCGCAGTCCCTGAGCAAGTTTGTCCGAGAGGTCCGCGAGGCTCGATCCGAGATTCAAGCCATATCAGCCGAACTCCACGCTCTCGATGGCGTTCTCGACCTCCTGAGATACGACGCTGCCTTCTTCCCTCCACAGCTGGCGGACGATACCCCCGCCGTGCTCGACACTTGCCTCGACCTTGTCCGGGAGTTGGACGGATGTTTCTCTGTTCTGAACCAGCCCGGCGTGTCTCGGACCGACAAAAAGTCCCTCTGGGTTGGCAACCGGGATCACATTGGAAAGCTACGGTGGACATTGGGGGAATACAAGTCGACACTGGGGCTGGCGGCTGACCTGGTTGGCGTGTACGCAAACAACATTCCCTTCTGCTGTTCGGTTGCTAATTATACCTTCCACAGAATCAAATCCCAGACGATCGACCCGTCTTATCCGGCTGCCCCACGGGATTCTTTGGATACGCTTTGTGATGGCTCGGACGAAGGGAGCGACCTGGTAAACCTTGCCTCCGACATTCTGACTGCCACGAGCAACTTGCAGACAAATCTCCATGAGAGTATGGCGCTCACAAAACTCGGGCGATACCTCCGCGTTCTCGAGGGTCAAACACTTGCTGCGATTACGGAAGCTGAAGCCCATCATGCCAGCCACCGTCGCGACGGCTCCTCTTCTGACGGTGGCGCCCCTGACAGCGCCATAGACGTGAGCTACGACGACATCGCAGACATGTCGCCGTTTTCCAACATGAAGCCCGCAATTCGGCCATCGTCAATGCCCATCCCGTTTGAGTCTTGGGAAGAGGAGTTGGAAGAGTTTGTCGGCGAGCTCAACGAGATGCCGATTCGGCCGCCGCCACCTCCGCCCAGATCCGCGTCGAGGCTGAGTTCAGCAAGCCGTGCCTTGGTTAACCGGCCAGGTTCGGCGGATAGCTCCTGCGAAAACTCTCCAACCGCTTTTAACGATTCCGCCAGCCGGGCCTTGTCCCCAATCGCGCCTCACCGCCCAGCTGAGGCACCGTACTTCACACCAGTGACCGAGCTCCCAGACCACACGGAGGAAATATTCCCTGGGCCCGAGACCAAGACCCACAGCCGCAGAAGTAGCATCTTTGGGCAAGTGCTGTTTGCCGTTTGGGAGCACCCGCGACCCGAAGTCCCCTCGCCTGGGCAGCAAACATCCCCAGGGCTGGTTTCCGACCGCCCGACCGGCGTGCTCCGTCGCAGCAGCTCTAAGCTATCCACAACATTCCGCAACCTTGGCCGAAGACGTCCCTCTATGAAGAGCGTTGAAGATCCTCCCGAGATACCCTGTGACGGTGTTTTTGGTCTCCCGCTCAACAAAAGCATGCTGGTTGCTAAGGGCATCGCGAGTACGCGACATGGGAATAGCGGCTCCTCGGCTCGCGCCACGAGGGAATATCCATTGTGCGTGCTCCGATGCGTGTATCACATTCGCGACGAAGGGCTTGACGCACCCAATATCTTCGCCCTTGACGGCAACCAGCTGCGGGTGGCCCAGTTAAAAGAGGTTTTCAATTCGCCCGAGACAAGCTACGGCAGGGAGTTGGACTGGTCGCAGTTTACCGTCTATGACGCCGCCGATTTGATTCTGACGTTCCTCTCCGAGCTGCCACAGCCCATCATCTCCCAGTCAGTTGGCAAGCGGTGGATTTACCTCTCCCGGCAGGCCACCATCCGCACCGCACGCCTGGACAAGGGGCTTGACTTCTGGGAGGAGGCCTTCACAGGCATACGCGGACCCTCCCGCGCCTTGTTCAAGCTGCTGCTAAACCTGTGGGGTGAGATCGCCGATGCCGCCGAGATGAACGAGATGGCGGCTGAAAGGCTGGCCGGGAAGGTCATCCGTCCCTTGATGCATTATTGGCCTGCTCGGCATCACACGGATTTTATGCTGGGCCTGGCTTTCATGATCCGGAAGCGCTCCGAGTACAACCTGGCCGCGACAGGGGTCGAGAGAAAGAGCAACGCTGCGTTTTAAAAACACCACATGGGAGCTGTGAATCTTTGGCAGTTGCTGGTATGTTGTGAGCATATGACAAGGGTGCATTTGTTGTTTTTCATATGGAGGCGTTTGGCACATTTTTATGGGATACCCAGGGGAGCGAGCTGTCATTTTTTTCTTTTCTTTTTTCTCCTTGGCTTGCCCTTCCCCTCGGTCGTTGCTCTTGTCTCACAATCTCACAAAACTTCAGGTATCGAGGCGGGAGTTACATGGACTCAGGGGCTATCACCACCCCATTTCCTCATGACGTCGTTCATTTTGTTCTCTGGTTCATCATGACGATGATTCAAAATGACTTCTCGTGTTGTAAGAAGCAACTACTGTATGATTTGAATATTTTCCGCAGAAAAAGAGATTCATTCAATTCTCGGCATTACAAACCGCTAGGGCTCTTGATCTCGTGTCGTGCAGCAATGACAACACCAGAAGCCAGTATGTCACGACGCACAGCAGACCCAGCTTGCCCTCACTCCCCACTGGAATGGGGAACCTTTACAGACTCCATGTTTGTGGAGTTGCGGTTGATTATTGGTCAAACGCTCGACAACTGGACTGGAGTTGGGGCATCACCTTGTTTGTATCTTGTCCTTCTCAGCCCGAAGATAGGACAGTGCTGATACACAAGTGATAAGGACGTGGCTAGTCAGCGAGCGGGTAATTGACTTGCTGCGTAAAGCTGTCTTTGCGTTTGTTACGGGCTATCTGACGGACCGGTGGATACAGTAAATACTCGAGGGATTCTAGCTCTGTCGTTGTCTTCACCATTCGATGCAGCATCCTTAGGTTGTCATCCCCTTCCAACATTATCGCCGCGTCAGTTGCGACCCGTAATCGTCCCAGCCGACAATCGACAGAACATGCGAGATCTTGCCGTGCTCCAACCAATAAAAGACATGCTCAGCAAAGGCTACCGGTCGGCCGTTTGGAATGCCTCCGGCGTATGGTTTGACCGGCGTCCCACTGAACTCAATTCGGGCTGCAAGCTGCTGGCGGGCTTCGTCGACGACCAAGGTCTGTATATCAAAATAGAGCCCAGAGATGGCATCGATACTGCTCTGTATCATTTCTCCGTACTCTTGTATGGTCATGGTATTCCCATTCCAAACGACACCTGACGGCCTGCAGAAGTGGTGAAGGTCTTGGGCAATCCTACTGTTGTTGATACATGCAATGTAATCGGCGTAGAACTGGTGCATATCAATCGACGTTCGAGGCGGTGGAGGCCGTAGCAAAGGTGGTAAAAAAGTCCTGTGGCCCTGGTCTTGACTCTCGCTCAAGTTGGATGTACTAAAATCCGACTGATTTTGTTATCGGTGAAGTGTACGAACATGTGTTTGGTATACTCAAGGTGCTCCCTGAATGGGGATGGTGCCAATGTTCCTTCTTTCACCAAGCCTTTGACGCGCAGGCATGCACCGACTGGCCCCCTAGACTCGACATCATCGGAGTTTCCTATGGTGGTAACAACGTCGATGGTAAGATTGGTTCCCGGGGCGAACTCTTGCTTCAAGAGCAGGGCAAATTCGTAGAGGGAGAGGCCACGGTTGTTGTACGTCAGATCCCCTTGCACCGTATCGCCGAGAAACCCCCATTGCCGCCGGCTAATGCGATCGATGAAGCTCCTGAATCGTCTGTCATTGTCGATCTTGGGCGGCGGGACGACACCTATGATTGCATACCGCTCTGATTCATGGACCTGCTCAGGCCACTCTCGCTGTGGCTGCTGTGACGATGACTGCCATGACCCTGCTTGAGGTGAGGAAGGACTCGATTGTGGTGGCGCGTGGGGCCGCGTTGCTCCTGAGGGTATCATGATTTGGCAGAGGGGGGAAGAGTCAAGGCTCTTGTGATGTCAATTTGCGCGTTGTTGAAGAGGATGGGGTAGAAAAATGACACAGCCATTGTCAAGGGTACCACGGGCCCTGAGAAGTGAATGGGAAGGAGAGGACCCTTCGCTCTGTGGCACGAGACTGCCGCGTGCTCACGTGCAGGCTCTGTTGCACTGAAGTGGGCCAATCTGGGCTGTTGGTGTCTCTAATTTGTCGACTGCATCAGAAGCAGATGCCGCGAGGCGTGGGCCGCCGGTTTCGGTGTTGGGATGGGGAGTGATGGGTGAGCGAGACCTCAGGCACCCCAAGAGAGTCCCCGTCAACAGGCTGGCAGATCGGCATGCGTTTTCGGTGTCCCGATGGTCCAGGCTCTTCAAGGTCCTTGCCTTGCCAGATTCGAGTGTCGAGGATTCGAGCTTGGCTGGTGACTTGGCTGATGGCTCAGGAGTAAGGACTCGGAAACTGGCAGTGTCTGGTTGGTTTTGGACGATTTGTCAGCTGAAACCTGGAATTCCGGCATCGAAGCTCATTGTAAGAGACACTCGTGCCTGCGTCGTGGTGACTGTCCTCAGTCCTTAACTTCACTTATTACTAAAAGCCTCGGAGCAGTGTCGGACTCGTCGGGCATGCGACAGGTTTAACCAAGCTGACAGGGCTCATAGGCGATTTGCTCCTCCTCACCATTTTTCCCATTTGGGGATCGCAAAACATGCTGCGAAGCAGCTGTCCCCCCGTTTTCGGGAACTGTCGACGGGTTGTCTCGACATATGCGCCGATAGCCGAGTATCCGCGGAGTCTGAGAAACCGGTGGAAAGGGGATGACGCTGAAAGACACCCCCGCCTTATGACGTTGACTTGCCCGGTTCAACAGACATCACGGTTCCCCTCGAGATCATTCACAACATCAGCTGTATACAGTAAAAATATCGAAAACCATCCAAGAAACACCAAAATGGAAGACAAAATCCAGTCGGTGGCATTCCGCGAGCAGCTCTCGGCGGCATACCCTTGGACCACAACCCCGCTCATTGTGAGTGCGCCAATGCGGGTCATGTCAGGGCCTAAGCTTGCCGTCGCCGTCTCTCGCGCTGGCGGGTTTGGCTTTATCGGCCCTGGCGAGAAGCCGGAGGCTACCGCAGTGGACTTGGAGACAGCAAAAGGCCTCCTGGCCGCCTGCGATATCCCGACATCCGGCTCCATCCTGCCTGTTGGGGTTGGCTTTCAGATCTGGAACGGCAACCTCGAGGTCTCTGCCTCTGCCGTCTCGAACCACAAACCTGCTGCGGCCTGGCTTTTTGCTCCACGGCACGGACAGGCCGACGTCGACGTCTGGATCAAGAAACTGCGCGAGGCTTCCCCGGAGACGAAGATCTGGCTTCAAATCGGCACGCTCCAGGAGGCGCTTGAGGCAGCGCGCAGCGCTTCCCCGCCGGATGTGCTCGTTGTCCAGGGCGCCGAGGCTGGTGGGCACGGTCGGACGACAGATGGTGTCGGGTTCATTACGCTCTTGCCCGAGATTGCCGATGCGACACGGGGCACTGGCATTTTGCTGGTCGCTGCCGGCGGTGTTGCGGACGGGCGGGGCGTTGTTGCCGCGCTCGGAGTTGGGGCAGCGGGCGTCGCCATGGGCACGCGCTTCCTCGCCTGCCGAGAGGCGCGCATCAAGAAGGGGTACCAAGACGAGGTTTTGAGGGCAACCGACGGCGGCGCCAACACGGTTCGCACTCATCTTTACAACCACCTGCGCGGGACATTTGGCTGGCCAGAACAATTCAGCCCCCGCACGATCATCAACAAGAGCTGGGTGGAGCAGCAGGCTGGGGCGCCGTTTGATGATATCAAGAAGCGCCATGATGAGGCTGTCAGCAAAGGGGATGCAGCATGGGGCCCCGATGGAAGGACTGCAACATACGCCGGCGCCAACGTCGGGTTGATAAAAAATGTGGAGGGTGCGGGGGCCATTGTCGAGGGGGCGAGGGGTGAAGCAACTAAGATTGTCCGGATTTTGAGCGGTCTATCGCACTAGACTGACAATACAATACATTGTCCCACAGTCCCGCCGCACACTCAATAGGCGACATGGTATCCAGAGTCCCCCAAGCAAGCAACCGCAAACCCTGGCTTTACTGAAACAAGGTCTGCATCATTGTCCGTCCACTGCCGTTCTGGACCCCAACATATCGTCATCCCGCGGGCTTTTGCAACTTTCAGAAGCCCAGTCATCATCGAACCGGACTTCTTGACGCTACTCCAAGCGTCGAAGTGAACTCGGTCAAGCACTGGTAACTCCCCCAGAAGACCATCCAGCAAACTCTTGGAGAAGGCTTCATAAAAGCCATCGGCCTTGCGAAAGCCGTTGAAAACGCCGTCGCTCGGATCGCACTCGACGAAGACAGTCAGCTTGCGTACATTGACGCACTCAGCGAGCCCGAGCGCCGAGTTCACCACCCAGCCGCGGGGAGGTTTATTCCATCCAGGCCCCAGTCGTAGTTCGAGAGATGTCAGCAATCGACGCTGGCGGGTGTTCAATCGAGCAAGGAGGGGCTTTTTGGTTTTGAAGAAGCGCCCGGGTTGTGTTGGGAAGACCCGGAACGTGTTTGTGCTGTAGAACACATGCGAAGCCTCGTGGTAGATTGTCCTGCAGGTCCGTAAAATGGCCAGCTTTTTGTGAATGCGCTTGTAGTTATCCGAGTCAAGGTCAACGACATCACCGCCATCCGCGAAGTACCGCGCATATATCTCAATGCGCAACTCCGAGGGCAGATTCAAGAACCGGAATGGTTTCTGCGCGCGCCTGCGCCTCGCTCTTTGTGCAGCCGTCTCTTTCACAGGTTCGGACAAGTCGGATATGGTCAAGGATGACAAGGAAAGGCCGGACACTATGTCGTCGGGTGCGTTTTGATCCAAGGGTGTGGGGGCGGAGAGAGAGGCCGAGTTGGGACCCGTTGTATGAGACGAGGTGGCGGGGTTTAGGCGCAACGGCAGCCCGGTTGCGCGGGACCGCTGTGGTCGACGGGGAGGCATCGTTGGCTAAAGAATAATCGTCACGATCTCGGTTGTCGGGTCAAGGTACTACTGGTGCGGGCTGCTGTCAGTGTATGGGGAGAAGGCTGAGGGGCAAATTTACTTTGGAAACGAACTTAGACTGGGAGAAAATGCAGAAGCGGCAGGCGATTTCGCAGGCACTGTCGGTATATTGGCATTGGCGGCAAAACAAAACTCGGAGGGTGAACCCATGGCGAGCGCGCAGAGACAAGACAATCGGGCCACCCTTCAGAATGCATCCGCGGTGGCCATGACTGGAAATTTCAACAAGACAGAGAGAGTTTGGCGCGCGTGGAGGAGCGGAGCACAGGATCCAACAATGTGTGTCGAGGGGAAAGAAAGCAAGAAGGAAGACAGGGAAAGAAATACCGGATAAATAGGTGAGATCCGAGGCTTGCCGGAGATGAGGGGAAGGCCGGTCAATTGGGGACGTTGGGGTTGATATTGAGGAGGTAGAAGGCGTTTTGGAGAGAAGACAGCAGAAGACCGCTCACCGGCCAGACTTGGCGGGGCGAAGAGAGCGGGGGCATGTGAGCAGGG
Organism: Collariella sp. IMI 366227; assembly: GCA_027946355.1. Taxonomy (NCBI): domain Eukaryota; kingdom Fungi; phylum Ascomycota; class Sordariomycetes; order Sordariales; family Chaetomiaceae; genus Collariella; species Collariella sp. IMI 366227. The sequence goes on along the minus strand of JAPEUS010000034.1, from coordinate 23,030 downwards.
ACAAGGGCGTGGCAGGCCCCTTCAGGCAAAGAAAGAACTTCCAGCGAATGGAGGGCGCCCAATCGATGGAGCATGACGAAATACCAACCCACATTGAATGCTGTCCTGATCAGGCTAGCGTCATGGACCGTGCTGTGCAGGTACTCCGTGGACTGAGGCTAGCGCGAAGAGCCGGCTGTGGATTTTTCGCTCCTAACTAACGACAGCGGGCCGAAGGACGACAACTCGAGCTTCGCCTCCCTCCTCTTGATTTCAGGCCCCGCTGAGTCCGCCTACAGCACACTCCATCACGACATTTATCTCCTTTTCTGAACGCGGTGAGCAATGATGTTGTCGCGCGCTGCTACGCGCTCGGGCCTGAGGGCAGTAGCTTTGCCCGCCCTTCGACCGCGGACCCTGCCTGCGGTATGGAGTCGAGGGATGGCCAAAGACAACAAACCCAGATTCTCTAGACCCCAGAACCAACAACCGGCGCAGAAGTCCTCTCAGTCCCCGCCGAACAACACTGCCTCCGCTGCGTCCTCCCAGCCTCCGTCCTCCGAGCCCCCGAAGGAACCGATCGCCGAGCCGGCAGCTGAGCCTGCCGCGCCCCAAGAACAAGAGCAGGAACCGATACCCGACCTCTCCAAGCTTCCAGACCTCACCCAAGGCATTCCTTCTACTTTCGAGTTTGAGACAGCTGGCGCCAAGAAGGGCGCCGCCCCCGGTCTCGAGGAAGAGGGGGCTGCGAAGTCCAGTGCGGGCGGGGGCCGGGCAAAGGGTGAGCTGCCTGCCTCGGCGTATGTCTCGTCGACGGAGCGGAAGCGCCAGAAGCTGACCATGTGGGCTCTTGCCTTGACTGGTCTGGGGGCCGTGTTCGGCATTGCATATCAGGGGCGGGACTGGGACGAGGAGGAGCTGGCCAAAAACCCGGAAGTGCCCAACGGCTGGAGCATCAATCTTTGGTGGAAGCGGGCCATGGCACGCATGGGGAACACAGTCGAATACTACCAGGAGCCGGCCTTCGAGAAGCTCCTGCCTGACCCGGACCCGTCCTTCGAACGACCGTACACGTTGTGCATCAGCCTGGAGGATATGTTGATACACAGCGAGTGGAGCCGGGAGCATGGCTGGCGGGTGGCGAAGCGGCCTGGTGTCGACTACTTCCTGCACTACCTGAGCCAGTACTTCGAGATCGTCCTCTTTACCACCGTCCCATACGCCAATGCCGAGCCTCTGGTGCGCAAGCTCGACCCGTACCGTTTCATCATGTGGCCGCTCTACCGGGAGGCCACCAAGTACAAGGATGGCGAGATTGTGAAGGTACGGTGACCACAGGTTGTGCCAATGTTGGCATCAACTAATCGCCCAAATAAATTTTGGACGCTAACAAAGAGACAGGATCTCTCGTACCTGAATCGTGATTTGTCCAAGGTGATCATAATTGATACCAACGCCAAGCACGTCCGCGCACAGCCCGAGAACGCCATCATCCTACCCAAGTGGACCGGTGACCCGAAGGACAAGGACCTTGTCTCGTTGGTCCCCTTCCTTGAGTTCATCCACACCATGCAATACAGCGACGTCCGCAAGGTCATCAAGTCGTTCGAGGGCACCAACATTCCCGCCGAGTTCGCGCGGAGAGAGGCGCTCGCTCGGGCGGAGCACAACAAACGTGTGCAGGCCAAGTCCTCCAAGGGGAGTGGCATGAGCTGGCTCAGCAGCCATCTCGGCCTCAAACCGAGCAGCATGACGTTGATGGTCACCCCCGAGGGCGAGGAGAACCCCCAGGAGGCTTTTGCCAAGGGAAAGATGCTTCAGGACATTGCCCGCGAGCGCGGCATGCGCAACTATCTGATGCTGGAGGAGGAAATCCGCAAGAACGGCGAGAAGTGGCTCAAGGAGGAGCAGGAGGCCATGGAGAAGGCCCAGAAGGAAGCCATGAAGTCGATGAAGTCGTCCTTCACTGGCTGGTTCACGCCGGCGGAGCAGGCACAGGGGGAAGCCTCCGGGGAGCCCAAGCGCAGCTAGTGGCCTTTTAGTCTCAAATTGGCTGGCCCCATGTACCAACACACTCTCAGAACGCTTCTCTGCGATGAGAATGCATTGCAAACACCAGATTCTAGTTGCTTGGCAGGATCTCGCATGGATCAAACCCAAAATTGTACAGTAAGCATAATGGCGCGCAGAAGCTAGTCTTCTAGTTCTGTATAATACACTGTTTAAGAACGCCAAGTAAACTTGGCAACAACACACATCACTCCCAGTTCTGCACCAGGCCGTTGTCTTTGCTTCAGGTGGCACGACTCGGACTTGAAATTGTCGCAGGCGGTAAGGACAGCCGGCGGAAGTGGAAATGCAATATGGATACATGTATTATTCTTTTGTACGCCTCAGCAAACATTACACTGCATTAGTTACCCTCCTACTTGCCCAAGATCGCCGCCCTTGGTTGACTCGTTTTCTTTTAGTGGTGTATCAGGGTCGGTGAGCTTTCTGTTCGGCGTGCGAAACCGCATTATTGATCGGCAGACAGTCTCATCCACATTGAACCCAGCAGCTGACAACACCCAGGCCACGAAGAGCAGCAAGATCCCGGCCACAACTATCAAATCCAAGATGTGTACCAGCCACCAAAGGTGTTGCGTTCCGAGCGGGCACGTCGCGTATTCGGCCTTCCATTCCCAGGCGGCCTCGTCGAACCAGAGACTGAGGAGCCCAGCGTTCCCCCCAAAGTCGCCCATCATGCTTCGGACCGTCACCTCCCTGACGCCGGGCATGTTGTCACGGCCGACGATGCCGGCGCCGGTGGCCTGGCGCCAGCGCTTCACCTCCCATTCGCGTGCTTCAGGATCGGCGATGGACTGATTGATGTAGTGCCAGGTGTCGCAGCCCTCGTGGTCGTGGCCGTTGAGGATGATGCCCCGTCTCCCACTTCCCCGGCCGGCGGCGCCCGTGTTGCCCGACATTCCCAGAATGCCCTCGAGGAAACCCTTTGACGCGGCACTGCTGAGCTGATTCTGCTCCCGAAGCGTGCCGTCGTGCTCGTGGAAACCAAAGAAGGGATCGTCGACGCAGACCCCTTCGGGCTTGTACAGCGGAATGTGGGTGAGGATCAGGGTGAACTGACCCTTGAACTCAACGGCGGCGGCCGTGTTGATGACGTTGTTGATGAACGAGTACGTCTCGTCTTGCAGCTTCGTGGACGCAGCGGGAGTGTCGAGATTCATGTCGTTTAGCACGACGATGCGCAACTCGGGCAGGAGCCGGTCCGACTTGGGGTCAACATCGTAAACGGTGTCGGCCAAAGAGGCGTTCGTCAGGGGCAGCTCAAACCGCAGCTCATAATTGATCTTGCCAAACGCACTCTCAAATCTCTCGGCCCTCTCGTCGGTGATGTCCCCGGCGTACCCAATGTCATGGTTCCCGGCCACATTGATGATGCGGCGGGTCCACGCCGTCGACTCGTTGAACGGCCCTCCTCCGAGATAACCAGTCACATCGTACTCCTCCTGTGGGTAGGCGGCCAAGTCGTCCGGAACCCGCTCGGCACCCCGAAACACGCGCTGCCAGTAGCGGTTGACCCGGCGGAAGAACTCAGTGTCATCGAGCCATTGGCTCCCAACTAGGTCGCCCAGGACCGAGACATGGGTCGGGTACGTCCACCAATGTACTGTGCGATAGATGTGTGCGAGATAAAAGTCGTTGCCAAAGAGGTCGACGCGCTTGCGTAAGGATTCAAGCAAATCGTACGTGTCCTCGAAGACAATGTCGACAATGTCGTGGAAGCTCTGCCGGATGCGCTGTCGCAGCGATGGGTGGTCCGTCTGGAAGGTCAAATGGCGGAACAGACTCTTGGCGTGCGGGAAGACGCCGAGGTAGTCGGTCGGAATCGACGTGTCGCCCTCAAGCTGGGGATCGCCGAGGGCGAGAAGGCGGAATGGTGCAAGCGGTCGGGAAGGGACAAACACAGTCGAGTTCCCAGCAGTGCCCGCGGCAGCATGCCACTGCACCTTGGCGGTCTCGATAAAGGCAGCGCGTCGGGTGTCGGAAAATGGCTCGGTTTTGCCATGGGCTGGCGGTAGCGGGAATGCGCATGTGTTGAAGACGGGGAAAAGGTAAAGGTAGACTGTCAGGGCGACAGACAAGGGGATCAGAAAGCGAAGGCCATGGCGGAGGAGCGCCGTCGGAGAAGGGGGCGTCATTAAGAAAGCGGCATGGGCGCGTAGCGCGTTACCCCTGCCTGTTCAAAGGAAGGTAAGAAGGAAACAACGCGAGGAAGCGACTAAAGATGATGTTGGTTTCTGTTGGTGTTGTTGCTCGAGGTCGCCGACCCCTTTGGAAAGTTGTGGCATGCGGCTTGGCAGGGGACCACAGGACGCTGTAGAAAATAGTCGCCGGCTTGAATTGCCAATGACGTCCTTCCATTGGCTTGGGCGGGACCAGCGGTAGCAACGACAGGGGTAGGGGCAGGCAGGGGAGAACCTGAAAGGGGACCCAAAGTGGCAGAATTTAGAAACACTGGAGCAGAAGCAGAAGGTGAGTCTTGGCCCCGAGTTTGGCACATGTGGGCCGTGAACAAGGACGAAAAAAAGGGACAAAGTGCAGACACTGAAGAAAGAAGCAGATGCTTAGGTCTCTGTCGACGGGAATGCGGCAAAAAGCTTACTATTTTTCTTCTTATCATTGTCATCATTGAGAAAAAGGGGGATTGAACCGAAAATAGAAACAGCCGGAGACGAGACATTCACTGACAACACCATGCATGCCTCATCGCGACTCGCTAGTATTATGTGTCACCATTACAATGTCTGCAACACAGCAACATAAGACGATATATACAACTTCTTTCTTCAGTTATGCGCTTATTAGCTCACCCTGTCGCCGCGCTCTCGGATAGCTGGCCCAGAGCTGACAGCCTGGCACAGCACCATTCACGAGCATCAACCAGCAACACAGTTCTACACACTTCTTGCTTCAAGTTTGTTTGCATTGCCATCTTGAAGAGTCAAAACCCTTCGAGTTAGGATCTTTCGTAAGCTGAGAGATGTTTTTTTCCATTTGCTCTGTTACTGACCATTCCCAGAACGTCAACGTCATGATCTCTTGCGCTGTCTTAGGCGCTATCGTTGGTGCCGTCCTTCTTGCGGCTCCTGCCTTCGCGGGCCCGGCCTCTCCGGCGAAAGAGGCACGCGCTTGGTGGGACTGGAAGCCGATAACTGAGCGCGGGGGCTCCCTCAATATGCAATGGGCTTGCGAGGAGCAATATCCGGCTTGGGAGGGTGTTCAATTGCACCTCATGGGAAATGCCGCTAATAGTTGGAGATGTTACAAGCCAGGCGACACCTCTTGGCAGCGCGGCGGCGAGGGGAAGGGCATTGACACCGCAAGAGCTTGTGAAGTTCAGTATCCAAACCATGGAGAAGTCAAGGCTTTCTCGGGCAGGGGCGCTCGTACTTGGGTCTGCTACGAGAAGAAGTGAGCTCAGGAAGAGAAGATACGCCTGTAGCATGTACACAATAGATGGATAAATGAGGGAAGTCGTCATTTGGTGACTTGAGAAAGCATTGGGGGGTGACCTCAAAAAGAGCACTCTAGACAATACCTAAACCAACAACCGTCGCCCAGAGCTTTTTTCGCCTTTCCTGTCCATGTATTCCTCCGCCATCTACTCGTATACACTGCTCCTGAGTGCTCGCCCTTTCCCATCCATCATCTACGCACTCGCGATAATCTTGGCCGCAGCAACCTCCGCAATACCATACGCCGCAGTTTGGATGTGGCCAGTAGGGATGATAGGAATGATGCTGTTGTCAACGACACGCAGGTTTGTAGTACCATACACGCGCAGCTCTGGGTCGACGACGCCGCCGTCCCTGCGTGGCAGCATAGCGCAAGTGCCGACGGGATGGTAGAAAATGCCCATGGCCTTCTTGGCAAAAGCAAACCATTGTTCGTCCGTCTGGACGTCCTCGCCGGGCTCCGTCTCGGCCTTCCACAGCGACCGGAGGGGCTCGGTGTTGGCAATCTTGCGCGCGAATCTGCCCGCCTCAACGAGCGCCCGGTGGTCGTACTCGTTGCCCATATACTTGGCGTCAATGACAGGTTTGCCGCGTGGGTCCTTGGGGTCGATATGCACGCTGCCACGTGAAAAAGGATGCATGACGGTGGAGAAGAGAGTAAAGAAGTTGCCGCCCTTATAGCCGTTAATGCCGATATAGTTGGCCTCGTGGATGTACTCGACCGACGGCACCTTGGCGTTGTCGAGGAGTTGAAGTTTTTTGGCGTCGATGACGTTGGTGCTGGACCCGAAGAGGCGCCGGGCGAGGTTCTTCATCTGGGGCGCCAGGCCGAGCTGGTCCCAGTTTGTGAAGCCGTACGCCGCAGTTGTGTACTCGTACAACGACCGCTCGCCGTCGACCCACTTCTGCAGCTCACCAGTGGCGTTGACGCCGGCGTTGTTGTAGATGAGATTGTCAAATGACTTAACGCCGTCCTTAAGCTGGTAGGTGTTGGACATGCGGATGTGGTCCTGGTAGTTCTCACCGACACCGGGGAGACTGATGACTGGCATGACGCCGGCAGCCTTGACCACTGCAGGCTGGCCAATGCCTGAAAGCTCAAGAAGACCGGGGCTCTGAATGGAGCCGGCGGACAGAATAACTTCTTTCCTCGCCTTGACGATCTGGCCATCGGGGAGGGTGACGCCTATCGCCTGGTACTGCGTGGCGCTGCGCTTGACCATGTTGACCTTGGCAATCTGAGTGTTGGTCTTGACCACGAGGTTCTTGCCAGCCAGCGGCAGGTAGCTGCTTGCCGCGTAGGAGCGGGTGTGCTTCGTCTCGTCGATGTTGGTGGGCTGGAACATGGCGCCGATCGGGTCGCCGCTGAGGCTCCTGCGGTCATTGATGTTGATGCCTAGCATGCTCATGGTGGGCAGCCAAGTCTCCAGAACAGGATAGAGGACCCGGTTGTAGTAGTTCCGAATCGGGCCCGCGTAACCGTGCCTGTCGTTGTCGGGCTTGCCGGTGAAGTCCTCCGACTTTGATCTAGAACACTGTTAGCAAATCGTGGACGCTTTAGAACGCAGGAATGTTCCTGGATGATTTGTACTCACGTAATCATACTCACTGGCTGCGGCATAATCTGTGACAGACTCGGTGGCAGACTCGGTGGCAGAAGCAGAAACATCAACGGAAAGCGCAGTGAGAAGCGCGAGTGACTGTAAGAACTTCATGTTGAAACCCGGAAATTTCAGGAAGACCAGAACGCGTGAGGGATTGATCGGCGAGGGAGGAAGGAAGCAGGGTCAACGTCCAGCCTGTAGATTTGCGGCGAAGGGGACATACTAATTACTCTTATCCAGAATCGCGAGGCCGCTCAGGCCCCGCCGTCCATAGGAGACCGAGACCCTTCAGAAAGTTCTCGCGCGGTTGAGCTCCGGGGCTAGATGCCGTGTGGAATTGCCCGAAGAAGGATTTTGTGAAGAGGAGCCGTCTGGGGTCATACAGCGGAAACGAATCGGACACCCTTGGTTGACAAGGTCTTGGAGTGCGCTAATGTAAGGGGCCGTGACTCGTGAGTGAACTTAGAGGAGAAAGAGATGACCTCTTTTCTCGGCGGGTATTCGCAACTTGCAAGTTGAGGATGAACAAGCAATCTTGATTCCGGTTTTGGCGGCCTTTGAGTTTAGAACGAGATAACTATAATAGTTTTGGACCTGGAATTACTCAGGATATGACATCTCTGGTGTCCGAGTACGGATTACAGCATCCTCAATCCGTCAACGCAATTTCAGACTGGAGTGGGCCTTAGAGAGCTCAGGAGGCTGCTCAGGGTTATCAATCTGTCCGGGATCTCGTATGTATAACTACGGAGGTCCACGTCAAAAGTTCTGTCCAGGCGCTAACGACGCCACCCTCGTTATCACGATATTATTCCGCCATTATCACGCATTACCCCGCTGAACAACCTTGCTCGGCAAGTTTCCCTCATCATCACAAATGGCTCCTAATACTGATATTGCAACTCGCGCGCTTATTGTTACGTTAAGATCTCCATTTGGTGGGAAAACGTCTGCTCAGATTTCAGAAGAAACTGGGATTTCTATACGGCAAATCAACCGCATCTATGCTCGCGCTATCGAACGTGGATTTGAGCCAAATCACCGGCCTTTCATCTTAAGGGATGAATGGCTAGAGGATGCCCCTCGCTCTGGTCGTCCATCTAAGTAAACCTCTGAAGTCATCGAAAAGATTGTCAAGCAGGTGCGCCATGACAGATTTGGTCGTGAAAAGACTGCGGCTGATCTCGCGGGCACGCTTAGCCTTGAGGGCATCGACGTCTCAGCAACAACAGTCCTCCGGATCCTCAAACTTGCGGGTTTCAACAAAACCAAGCCGACGAGGAAGCCTGGGTTGACGAAGAAGACGAGGGCTGAACGCCTCCAATGGTGTTTAGCTCACCAACACTGGACTCTTGAGGACTGGAAACGAGTTATCTGATCTGATGAGACTTCTGTTGTTCTTCTTCATCGCGGTGGCGGTTATCGGATCTGGAGGACAACGGAGGAGAGATTTGTTCGGAGCGCTATTCGGGAGCGTTGGAAAGGATATTCCGAGTTTATGTTCTGGGGTTGTTTCTATTATAATAAAAAGGGCCCTTGCCATTGTTGGCTTCCTGAAACAAAGCAAGAGAAGGAACAAGCGGAGAAAGATATCGAGAAGCTGAACGAAGAGATGGAACCCGTCTTACGTGATGCTTGGGAGCTCGAATCAAGAATGGGGAGGTTATCTTTGGTCACCCGTTCTGGTCGGAAACCACAGTGGAGATGGAATAAGAAGAATGGAAAACTGGCGCGAGGAGGAAAAAGAGGTATTGATTGGTATCGTTACCAGACGAAGATCCTTCTTCCCAAGCTCTTTCCCTTTGCAAGAGAATGTGAGGAGGTCAGCCCTGGTACGATAGTCCAAGAAGACAAGGCCCCAGCACATGCACACCACTTCCAAGCCAGACTCTATGATCTTCATCGGCTCGAAGACTACTTTGGCCAGGAAATTCACCATATCTTAATCCAATTGAGCCCTGTTGGCCATGGATGAAGAGATATACAACGAAGAAAGGGCCACCAAAAAGCCGTCAGGAGGCAATTAAGGTATGGGAGCAGTGTTGGGAGAGCTTGTCACAGGAGCAAATCCAGGCATGGATTGAGAGGATCCCGTGGCATATTATTATTATTCCTACAACGCTGTGCCCTGCGGGCATGTCGGACCTTCAGATATTTACTATACAGGAAAACCGCGCCCTTGCGGGCCGGGTGAAAAACCTATACCGATGATTAAAGGAAGAAATCAGTGAATGAGCCTGCAAAATAGAAAAAAGAGAAGGCCTCTTGGCCTCCGACCGGTGGGAGTCAGATTTCCTACTCCAGCTCGAGCTTCCTAGCCAAGCTGTACATCGGCAGTCTTCCTGAATCCATCAGCCAGCCCAGTATCCTCCTCGTCAGCCGAGCAGTTGAAGGACTGGCACCCTGTAGAACAGAGTAAAAGTCTCGTCGCGTCCTGACTTCTGCTCTTTCCCACGTCCGAGTCAACGGTGGGGCCAAACACCACACCACCAGGTGTTCCAGCAGTCTCCCGCCCTTCGCCGCATTCGCAGCAGGGCGTCAGCACACTTGGGACTCCCCGTTTGAACAAGAAGTCCCGGAGGCCTATGTCCCCAGTTCGGACTTGGACCAACAACGAGCTCTTCGCTTTGCTTAGTCCCTCGTGCTTCTTAAGAGTCTTGTCCTTGAATAGAGTCTTCTGCTGGTGGTCGAGGTCGTCCGCTGGTCTCGTCGTCGCCCGGCCATCTCGTCCCTTTGGCCATCTTTCTCTCCAAGCCTCCTCGACTACCCTATCCGTGTCGATGGTTCCCCCGGTCCAGCGTGCTATTACTCCTGCGGCCTCTTCTACCGCTGTCGGCCTCTGTGGCCTAGAGGCCCGTGGTCGGCCCCTGTTGCTCGGCCTTGAGTAGAATCTCCGGCGTATCTTGCTGCAATCTGCATGGACAATGGTCCCTGGGGCCTTTTTTGCCTCCTTCGCCGTTGTCGAGAGCGGGTTCAACTTGAAATATCTCAACAACGAAAAAATGGCGTCGCAATCCAAAGAAAGTAGGATCAATCTTGCCATTCAGGCTATGCAACGAGATACGAATCTAAGCCGCCGACATACTGCCAAAATCTACGACATTCCCGAATCGACCTTACGCGACAGGATGAACGGGAAAACGCCAAAGCCCGAATCGCGACCTGCAGCTCATCGATTGACAGCCATTGAAGAAGAATCAGTTGTTCGATATATTCTGGACTTGGATACGCGAGGATTCGCGCCTCGATACGCTGGGGTTGAAGATATGGCCAATTTGCTTCTCGCGCGACGCGACGGCGGACGCGTCGGCAAGCACTGGGCCGAGAAGTTCGTCAAGCGACAACCAGAACTCAAGACGCGCTTCAATCGCGTATACGACTCTCAGAGAGCCCTTTGCGAAGACCCAGAGCTTATTGGCGCGTGGTTTAAGCTTGTACACAACATGAGGGCGAAGTACGGCATCCACGACTGCGACTTCTACAACTTTGACGAGACCGGCTTTATGATGGGCGTTATCTGCGCATCTATGGTGGTGACACGCGCCGATCGACGTGGAAGAGGCAAGGCAGTCCAGCCTGGCAATCGGGAATGGGCAACGGCGATTGAGTGCATCAATGGCGAAGGGTGGTGCCTCCCGCCGTTTCTCATTGTTCAAGGCGCGTACCACCTCGCCAACTGGTACTCCGAGGGCGAGCTCCCACTCGGCTGGGCCATCAAACCAACTTCCAATGGGTGGACAGACAACTAAACTGGCCTCGAATGGATCAAACACTTCGATAAGCACACAAAACCTCGTACGAAGGGTGTATATCGGATGATTGTCCTCGATGGGCATGAGAGTCACCAGTCAGTTGGATTCGAGGCTTTTTGCAAGGAGAACAACATCATCACTATCAGCCTGCCTCCTCACTCATCTCATCTAACCCAGCCACTCGATGTTGGGTGTTTTAGTGCCTTGAAGAAGGCGTACGGTCGGCAAATCGAGCACTTCGTCAGAGCGCATATCAACCACATCACCAAGGTCGAGTTCTTCCTCGTCTTTAAAGCTGCCCACTTTGCTGCTATGACGGAGAGCCACAATAGAGGAGGTTTCAGAGGTGTAGGCCTAGTACCTTTCGACCCTGAGGCTGTGATATCCAAGCTGGATGTCAAGTTACGGACGCCAACGCCAACTGGTCCCCCTTCCGCAGCTGCCGATCCTTGGTTCTCCCAGACGCCACAGGACCCAACAGAGGTTGTCTCACAATCCGAGTATATCAAAAATCGAATTGCTTGTCACCAGGGAAGCTCGCCAACACCAATTTTCACTGCTGTCGACCAGCTTGCGAAAGGGACGCAGGCATTGGCGCATTCGGTTACCCTCATGGCAGCTGAGTTACATACCTTACAGAAGGCAAATGAGGCACTTAGCAAGCGCCGGAGGGCCAAAAAAAGACGTCTGCGTCTTGGAGGACCACTTACTGTAGAAGATGCACATAATTTACTGGCCCAGAGAGAGAGGTGCAGGAACAGTTAGAGCGTGAAACGCGGGAAAATGGTGGTCGGCGGACTCGAACAGAGACGGCTCTACGGCGTTGTGGCAAGTGCGGAAAGCCTGGGCACAATGCGCGCACATGTCAGGGAGATATGGGAATATCTAATATATAGAATTTCGAATAGTTTCAGTGCATTGCAGCTGTTTTGGTAATGTAATTGATGTTTCTTGTTGCGCGGTGGTGGAAGAGTGCGCGACTTGGGGGTGTGCGCGACTTGGGGGTGGAGCACGTTATAAAAAGTAACGTGCATGATAAGCGAGTGAGCAACTCTCTACCAGACTACAACAACTATCTACAATTGCAATACAACAACACTAGGAACCAACTATAATTACATCAGAAACTGCTGATCAGACGATTCTGTAGCCCCCTGGCAAGTGCGTGCGTTATGGCCGGGCTTGCCACATATACCACAGCACCGAACCTTCGTCCGAGCCCCCCCCTGCACCACCACTATCCAGCTGCGTTTCTTGCATTCCCTCCCTACCAACGGCCGTCTGGTCAAGTTGATCCCGTACATCTTGTACAGTAAGTGACCCTCCAAGCTGTACGCGTGTTCTTTTGGCTCTCCGGCGCTTACTTAGTGCCTCGTTGGCCTTGCGGAGTGAAGCGTTCTCTGATCGAAGAAGGGCCACCTGGTGCATCACAGCCGTTGTACTCTTGGCAAGCTGGTCCACAGCAGCCAACATCGGAGTTGGGGAGCTATTTTGATGGTTGGCAATGCGAGTCTTGATGAGCGTTGACTGCGAGTCTTGATGAGCGTTGACTGCGAGTCGGCTTCTCGGGGGTTGTGAGGTGTCTGGAAGACCCAAGGTTGGGGGGTGCTGGCCCGTGAGGTCGGGGGTGTTGGGGTACGAAGCTTGACATCTAGCTTGGAAAGTACCCTCTCTGGATCGAATGGAACAAGGCCAGCCCCTGCAAATCCGCCCTTGATATTTTTCTCGCTGATAGAGGCAAAGAAGGCCTCGCGAAAGGCGCGGAGGAACTCGAGCTTGCTGATATGGTTGATATGGTTTCGCATCAAGTCTTCAACCTGGCGACCGTACGCCTGCTTCAACGGCCCAAAGCAGCCAACGTCGAGTGGCTGGAGGAGGTGGGAGGAATGTGGAGGCATACAGAGCGTGATAATATTGTTCTGCTGGCAGTATCGCTCGAATTCGGTCGAGTGGTGGCTTTCGTGGCCGTCGAGGATCAACAACCGGTATTTGCCCTTTGTCCGGGGTGCTGTATGGAAATCGAAGTGCTTGATCCAATCCAGGCCAACTGCATTAATAGTCCAGCCGTTCTCGGTGGTTGCAATGCGCCAGTCGGCCGGGAGGTTGCACTCGGTGTACCAGTTGGCGAGGTGGTACTTTGCGGCCAGGATGATGAAGGGAGGGATGGCCCAGCCGAGAGCATTGACTCCCTGAATCACCGTTGCCCATTCGCGGTTTCCAGGCTGGGCCAGCTTTGCCTTGTTACGGCCATCTGAGGTCGTAACCACCATACCCGCGAAGATAATGCCCATTATAAACCCAGTCTCGTCGAAGTTGTAGATATCGTCATCCACAATACCGTACTTGGCCTTAACGTTCCGTACAAGGGCAAACCACTCGCTAATGACCTTTGGATCCTCGCACTTAGCCCTCTGATAATCGTATCTACGCGAATAACGCGTACCGAGCTCTTGTTGTCGTTTGACGAAGTTATGAGCCCAGCGTTTGCCGACAGGGGGCGCGTCGCGTTCGGAAAGCAGTTGGTTGGCCATATCTTCTACACCACGCAATCTTGGTGGAAAACCTCGCGTAATTAGCTCAATCGCATATTGAACAATAGCCTCCTCTTCTGATTGCGTGAGCTTTCTCGAATTAGGGATAGTATCGCGTCGTGCAGGCCGGCCCGCGCGTCGTCGGGTTAAGGTCATCCGGTCAACATTGTAATTAGATCTTGGCTGCGGCTGAAACGCTTAGGTCTTTGTCGTTTTGAAGAGCTTGAAGAGCCAAAATTACCCTACTTTCATCTAAAGTAGCGGGCATGTTGGATGGTGAAGAAACTGGTGTTGAGTGGAGAGGTGGCGCGTCGTGTAGAAAATTGCTCACTCGCTTATCATGCTCACTCGCTTATCATGCACGTTAACCTAGGCAAATATCGGATGACCTCAGGTGGTTGGCCCTGACCTGAGTTCTGGGGCAACCATAGTATTGGGGGTGGCGCGTGCCTGGTTGAGATGTTTCTCCTGGGCGCTCCACTCCTTGTACTGAATATCGTTCCTGCGGTTGAGGGCCATTTCGATGGCCGTAGGGTTCCCCCGAGGCGCAGTTCGGCGATCACGATACATCTTCTCGTCTGGCTCGCTCACGCGTTTGAACCCAGGGATCCCATCGTCTGGGTCTCGCGGTATCGTGGCCTGTGTGTCGGCGGCCTCGGAGCCTGAGTCTATGGGCGTGGATGCTGCGGAATTTGGGATTTCGGGCAGTCTGCTGATCAGGGCGTCGAGAAGGGCTTGCAACTGGTCGTTGATGTATTTTCCTGAGCCAGAGGGTCTTCTTCAGGCATCGTGGGCCTCTGAATGAGGCCTTGCTTGCCGTCCAGGTAATTGAGGTGGCCGTAACCTGCTATGATACTGCGAAATTCCTGGTTCCACGCCAGCCATTTGGCTGGACTCTTTAGAACGATCTTGACGTCGTTGTTGATCGAAGACATTGTTGCGTTGCTGTAACGGTGGGATCTCGGTGCGGGGTTTTCGTGCGCAGGGCCGTATAGTTGGCCAACGATCGATTTCGAGGCCAACTGAGACTCTTAATTGTTGAACCACTATACCGGGAATGAAGAAATCGATTCAGCACCAAGTATCACTACCAGGATGGAACTCAAAGAGTTGTTTAGGTGTTGTTGATGTTGCTGATTGAGGGAAAAAACTGTCTTTCTGGCTAGGACACGCAGATCAAAGTGAGGGGTAGATATGCACCAACCCAGCGGTGACTTGATGCACCCTGCGGTTCGACAAATTACAGCTTCCAAGAAGCCAAGACTACGGTACAGATGTTATCACCACATTCACAAGGAAGATCTCTCTACATTCAAAAGTGGCCTGATAGGGCGCATTTATTAGCAAGTCAAGATTCAGGAAGCTACTAGTCAAAATTGCAATTCTGGCTACCTGCGGCTTGTCTGAGAAGACGGGGCCAGATATTGACTCAAAGACACCATGACTTCTAACCGACCAAAACTCACGACATAACAAGCCATCAAAAAAATAAAACAGGCAATCTTTCAGACCTCACGCTTAGTTATCCACCCTCACAAACACTGGCATGTACGCGAGAGGACAGTCCACCTGAACTGCTTGCCCTCCTCGAAACTCATCTCCGCCTTCGAGCGCCTTCCACCCAGCTCCCGCCGGTAGATAGACGTCGAGCTTTGTGACTCCCGGCCTCATGATTGGGCAACACAAATACTTGGGCCCGAACATGTACTCCTCGCCCGTCTCCCAACAATGCGCATCATTGGGAAACTCGTAAAACAGCGGTCTCATCACCGGGGTCCCCCTTTTGTGCGCTTCCTCCATCAACCCTCTGGTGTACGAGCGCAGGTTCTCCCGAATTTGCATGTATTTCTCGCAGATTTCGTACACCGCCGGCCCATACGACCACACCTCGTTGGGGCCGCCGCTGCAGCACGTCGCGCCGCCTGTGGTCCCATGCTGGGGCTGGCGAGGCTCGCGGTCTCCGTGTAGGCGAAATACGGGGCAGAAGGCACCCCACTGGAACCACCGCACAAACAGCTCCCTGAATGACGGGTCATCTGGGTCGCCTCCGTGGAACCCGCCAATATCAGTCGTCCACCACGGCAAACCGGCAATGCCCATATGCAATCCAGCCGCCAGCTGGTTTCGTAAACTAGACCACGACGAGGCAATGTCGCCGCTCCAAACCAAGGCGCCATACTTCTGACTGCCTGCCCAGGCGCATCGCACCAGATTGACGATATCCGTGTGACCCTCGCTCTTGAGTCCTTCGTAGAACGCCCGGGAGTACTCGACTGGGTAGATGTTGCCGACGGAGAGATTCGATCCCAGGAAGTAGCGATAGTTGTTAAAGTCGTATACACTGTACTCCGGCTCGGCCTCGTCAAGCCAAAAGATTTTGATGCCATGGGAGTAGTAGTTTTGTTTTGCCTTGTCCCAGACGTACTTGCGAGATTCGGGGTTGGTCGCATCAAAGTGTACGGTCTCCCCCTGAAAGTCGAGGGCAGTACGCAAGCCACGGTCTACTCGAATTAAAAGACCCTTCTCAACCATCTCCTGGTAGTTTTCAGACCGTTTGTCCACCGTTGGCCAGATGGAAACCATCAGCTCTACGTTCATGTCTCGCAGCTCCTTGACCATGGCATCAACATCGGGCCAGTAGGTCGGGTCGAATCTCCAGGTGCCTTGCATCGGCCAGTGAAAGAAGTCAACGACAATGAGATCCAATGGCAGGTCCCGCCGTTTATACTCTCGAGCTACCTCTAGCAGCTCCTCTTGCGTCTGGTACCGCAGCTTGCACTGCCAGAACCCGAGCCCAAATTCTGGCATCATGGGCACCTTCCCCGTAGCGTCCGCATACGCCTCGACAATTTCGGCGGGCGTGTCGCCAGCCACAACCCAATAATCCAAGACCGTCGTGGAATGGGCCTCAAAACTCATGATGTTCTTCCCCAGAACAGCCCTCCCAATCGCAGGGTTGTTCCACAGCAAGCCGTACCCCAATGACGACAGCAAGAAGGGAACTGTCGCCTGGGAATTGCGCTGCGCAAGCTCCAGATCGGCGCCCTTGAGGTCAAAAAACGGCTGCTGGTACTGGCCCATGCCGAAGAGCTTCTCGTTTGGGTCGACGCTCTCGAGCCGTAGAGTGAGACGGTACTCGCTGCTGCCGGGGATGGGCTGAAATTCGCGAGCCTCAACCTCAATGGCGCTGCACTTTGGATCCAGCACGTCGCGGCGGTTGCGCGTGTACTCTTCGAGGAGGAGGCCGCCCTTAGAGTCGAACACTTTGAGCTTTCCGCCCTTGGAGATGACGGCTTTGATTTTGCCATTGATGAGGGAAGCCGAGTCATCCGCAATGTCGACTTGGGCCTGAGTCGATGCTGGAGCGAGAAGGGCCCAATTCTCTGACGGCATGGACCGCACCTTGGTCGCTCGGATGCGGAGGGCGTTTGGACCCCATGGTTCGACCCAGAGCTTCTCGGCGTCGTACGCGTAAACGAGCCTGTTGTCTTGTTTGAGGAACATGTTGGATGTGTATGATGGTCTGGGACTCTAGTTGGCGCGGTGTCAGTAAGGCATATCGGGCAAAGGGTTGAAATGTTTGACTGACGGACTAGTTGTGGAGGTTTCAAGTTCTTGTTTGAAAAAAGAGGTCCAGCTCCAAGAGAAATTAAATCGGCGGACACAACTCAGCCAAGTTTTTGAAACACTTCACCTCTGAAGGGCGTCTCATCTGGTGCATCTTCCGAATTTAAACATGCGCCTCCCCACCGGCATGCCTTCTTGATGATGTCGACTCAGGGAGCAATACGGCGCGGGGCCGATGGCGGCAATTCTGGTCGGGGTGATCCCCCACCGGACTCCGCCGCCGCGGCCGGCAAAGTACAACCGCAGCGAGTAAAATTGGTGATGCCCTCCGGTGGGGGTGGGGCCCGGACCGCCCTCGTGTGCAACCCGAGTCCCGGGTTTTGGCCCGAGCCACACAGCGTCTCGGGATCCACTCCCTACTTCCCATGGTGCATGCTCGCCGTTTCTGTTCTCAAGGTTGAACCACAGTTTTAACACAGCCAAATTGGCTGCACGCAACACCAACCGGCCGAGGGTCAGGCAATAAAATCTTGCAAACCGCGATGCCGATGCGGGGAAAGCGGCAGCAGGGCACTCGGTTAATGTATTGACTTAACTAACTAACGTGTTCCACATGCGAAAGCCCCACACGGGCGAAAGCCACACGAAATCACACCCATTCGTCTTCTCTCTTCTTTTCCATTTTCATCCACAACGCAACATGCCTCAAAAAAACGACGAAGCCCAAGTGCAGTTGGCCTTACAGGCATTACAAAATGATTCGAAGTCAAGCTTAAGAGCTGCAGCTAGGATCTATTCTGTGGATCACACACAACTCGGTCGCCGGAGACGCGGTAAAGAATCACGACGCGACATTCCGGCCAACTCGCGGAGATTGACGGACTTGGAAGAATCCGTTATTGTTCAGTACATCTTCGAACTAGATTTCAGAGGGGTTTCCCCTCGCTTGTTTGGTGTGGAAGATATGGCCAATCGACTGCTTGCCGAACGCGACGTGCGACGCGTTGGAATCAACTAGGCTTCAACCTTCGTCAAACGGCAGCCAGAACTCACCATGCATTTTAACCGAAAAAACGACTACCAGAGAGCCCTATGCAAAGATCTAGGCATTATTTGTAGCTGGTTTGTACTTGTACGGAACACAATCGCAAAGTACGGGATCCAGGAGGTAGTGCCCACGCCTGGGTTTCCAAGACGCCGAATAACCCAACCGAAGCATCTTCACAGACCACTCTCATCAAGACCCGAATTGCCCAGCATCAAAATAGCTCTCCGACTGAAATCTTAAAAGCTGTTGATGTTCTTGCGAAAGGGACGTCGAAAATGATGCATAAGATGGTGTTAATGCAAACGGAGATACGGGACTTACAGGCGGCGAATGAGGCACTAAGCAAGCACCGGAGAGCAAAAAAACAGCGGCTACGGCAAGGAGAATCGCTTACTATACAAGATGGACAGGATTTGCAAGCCCAGAAAGATGTTGAGGTGCAGATAAGGGAGGAAACACAGGCGGGTAGTGGTCGGAAGCCGAGGACTGAGACGCGTATGCGGCGTTGAGCCTGGCCACAATGCACGTACCTGTCAAGGAGTTGTAGAAATGCCCGAAAAAGGCGGTTTGCAGTGATTTCGAACGTTTTAAGCTATCTTGGTAGATTTGTTGTGGTTTTCATTATACAGATGTGATTTCGTGGGGCTTTCGCCCGTGTGGGGCTTTCGCATGTGGAACACGTTAGTTATAAGTTATATTATTATTATTCCTACACCGCTGTGCCCTGCGGGCATGTCGGACCCTCAGATATTTACTATACAGGAAAACCGCGCCCTTGCGGGCCGGGTGAAAAATCTATACCGATGATTAAGGTAAGAAGTCAGTGAATGAGCCTGCGAAATACAAAAAGAGAAGGCCTCTTGGCCTCCGACCGGTGGGAGTCAGATTTCCTACTCCAGCTCGAGCTTCCTGGCCAAGCTGTACATCGGCAGTCTTTTTGAATCCATCAGCCAGCCCAGTATCCTCCTCGTCAGCCGAGAAGTTGAAGGACTGGCACCCTGTAGAACAGAGTGAAAGTCTCGTCGCGTCCTGACTTCTGCTCTCTCCCACGTCCGAGTCAACGGTGGGGCCAAACACCACACCACCAGGTGTTCAACAGTCTCCCGCCCTTCGCCGCACTCGCAGCAGGGCGTCAGCACACTTAGGACTCCCCGTTTGAACAAGAAGTCCCGGAGGCCTATGTCCCCAGTTCGGACTTGGACCAACAACGAGCTCTTCGCTTTGCTCAGTCCCTCGTGCTTCTTAAGAGTCTTGTCCTTGAATAGAGTCTTCTGCTGATGGTCGAGGTCGTCCGCTGGTCTCGTCGTCGCCCGGCCGTCTCGTCCCTCTAGCCATCTCTCTCTCCAAGCCTCCTCAACTACCCTGTCCGTATCGGTGGTTCCCCCGATCCAACGTGCTATTGCTCCTGCGGCCTCTTCTACCGCTGTCGGCCTCTGTGGCCTAAAGGCCCATGGTCGGCCCCTGTTGCTCGGCCTTGAGTACTGTAACGGGCTGAGCCCGTCGACGGCCTCGGAGACTCTCGGCCATGGAGACCTCTAACGCCATGATCCAACGTCTTGGTCCATCAGCGCTATGATCCGTCAGTGCTCATACGACCCCATACGACCTCCATCACCATTACGCATTCCCTGATGCAGATGGCGTGTCATGGCCCGCACTCTCCCTCTGGTCATAAAAACAAGTATACCTCGAGGGAACTGTTACTTTCCTTTCTCTTCTTTTCTTCAAGTTTAGTGTACTCGTAGAGTCGTCATCAGCTAGTTGCAATACACTTGTTGGGACCGTTACAAGTACAATCTCCGGCGTATCTTGCTGCAAGCTGCGTGGACAATTGTCCCTGGGGCCTTTTTGCCTCCTTCGCCGTTATCGAGAGCGGGTTGTTGAAGCCTGGTGCTCCTGCGGCCTCTTCTACCGCTGTCGGCCTCTGTGGCCTAAAGGCCCATGGTCGGCCCCTGTTGCTCGGCCTTGAGTACAATCTCCGGCGTATCTTGCTGCAAGCTGCGTGGACAATTGTCCCTGGGGCCTTTTTGCCTCCTTCGCCGTTATCGAGAGCGGGTTGTTGAAGCCTGGTTTCGAAGTCGGCAAGCCGTTTGTTGAGGTATAGGTCCAATGGCGGCACCCATGTTTCTGTTTCAAGATTGCGGATTGCAGTGGATTTGAAATCTCCCGCCACGATCCGCAAGCAGGAGTTTTGAGCCTTCCCAAGATCCTTGGTGATCCCCTTTGTTGCTGGCTTGCCTCCTTTTTCCGTGGGGATGTGGAAGGACGAAGCCCCATAAGCTAGCGCCGACCGAATGCACTTTGAGTACACCTCCCGTGCCTTCGCCAGGCCCAGTCCCCACGTCTTGGCTGCGTTTCTTGACAGAGCATAGCTTCGGGTCACCAGTTTCCGTTCCACTGCCCCTAGGTGAGCTTTCCAGTTGAGCCTCCAGTCCAGCCAGACACCTAGGAACCTAGCTGATTCTGTCGGCCTCACTGGACTGATGCCTCTCCCCGGCTGGGCGAGGTCTAGCTGGTTGGTCCACTGCCGTCGTCCCTTGTTGAAGTGAATCAGTTCGCTCTTCTCGGGAGCGAAGGCCATTCCTCGGGTGTCCGCCCACCGCAGACATGTCTCCCAGGCCGCCTCCAGCTGTCGGACGTTGGTCTCCGGGTCTCGGCCAAAGAACATATGCCATAATACTTATCCATACCAGCCATCACAACAAACGTTTCCGCTAGCGCTGTGGCCGAGAGCTCACCACCATTCCCCTCATTCGAAGAGCGGAGTACACCCTCAGACCCGGTCAACCTCATCCCCGAAACCCGCCGCATCCGCTGGACACTCAACGGCCCGCTCGAATCACCAGTCACCATCTCGCGCAGCGCTCACTTCGATCCGGATAAAATCCCCGAACCTTACTACATGGGCTCAAGTAGCAATAACAGCAATGATGACGAGAAGAACAGAAAACCAAACTGGTACCCCGTCTCCCAATTACCCCTCACCGAGCTAAAGGTGTCGCCGCTGCTGCTCAGCGTTCACCCGCTAGACCACTGGGACTATCACTGGATGGAGAAGCACAAATAGCATAGCGATCCAGGCGAGAAACGCGGGTCGGATATCCCCGACGACGAGGCCGCTTGGATTAAACGCCAAACCCGCAGGAGCCGGAACGTGTCTGGGAAGAAGTTAACACAGGAAGAGATGAATCAACGGGCCTTGCAATTGGTAATGGAAAGCGTTGGGCCATCGGCTTCTTAAATGGCGGGGAGAACTGTTGTATTGCAGGTTTAAATGGATGTACACAGGTTGATAAAGGACTCGGAGTAGTAATAGCTGGGCAGTACCATCCAGACGAAACGGCAGCCCGAGTACCAGTGCGGCAGTGCTACTAAAGCAAAAACATATCCGTTGGAGGACAATATTGGCTTGGAAAATGCGTCGATATTGGAACAAAAATCCCAGTTTCACGACATTCATGCCCAAGTTGTAGTGAAGAATGGATATCATGAGGAACTGCGACGGGGTATGTTAGCTTGGATTTGATTCTGGGTCTCTTGAGACGAACCACGCACCTTCGATTACTCCAGGCTATCCCCAAACAAGACGGTCTCAGAATGCCGCCCCATGCCATACTTGACTTCCAAGCAGGTGGCCACCGAGTTTACGATTGAGAAAAGCTAATAGCAGCGTTAGAAGTTGCTCCAATCAACGAGAACTCGGGAATGAAAAGCATACGGTAGCCACCAGCATGCTCCAATCATCTTTGCCGAGGGCTCCCAGAATCACGCCTCGAGTGTAGAAGCGTCCTGCAACGAACAAATCACTCGCAGACACAAACCCAACAGCAATACCGGTCACCAGCGGTCAATTTGTCTCGGTGCGGAGGACTGGAGGCGGCAGATCGACCATCATGATCTGGCTCTGCGGAGCCGGTGACAATTTGGAAGGTTGCTGGATGTAACGGTCTCAACAAGTATATTGCAACTAGCTGATGACGACTCTACGAGTACACTAAACTTGAAGAAAAGAAGAGAAAGGAAAGTAACAGTTCCCTCGAGGTATCCTTGTTCTTATGACCAGAGGGAGAGTGCGGGCCATGACACGCCATCTGCATCAGGGGATGCGTAATGGTGATGGAGGTCGTATGGGGTCGTATCAGCACTGACGGATCATAGCGCTAATGGACCAAGACGCTGGATCATGGCGTTAGAGGTCTCCATGGCCGAGAGTCTCCGAGGCCGTCGACGGGCTCAGCCCGTTACAGTGGAGGGCAGGCCACAGGCAAGCAGAATGGAGCGGACCGATGGCATCAAAAGGGATCGGACACCACACACTGCACGCAGAGGCCGGCAAGCAAGGGGTAGAGGTACAAGGGTTACGATCGAGGATCTTTTTCCATTTCCCGCCGTTCCTTCTCCAAAATCACGTCGTATCCCCGTCCAACGTTACTTGTTTGACAAAACCCTGGCAGACGAATCCAACCCATGGTGTTCTCTTCATCGACGCTTTTTCAACTTTTTCTTTCAATGGATGGATGGATGGATTTTATTTCGCCCGGAGGCACTAAGCCTAAAGGGCCTTGGCACGCTAAGTACATTCGATTCCTCCGCTTTGCCTTGATCTCGTCCAAGCCCTTACATTGTTTACCTTGTACAACGCCACATCATGCCTCTTTTCTCAATCGCGAGCAAATCGACTTGGAGGCTGCATTCTCCAAGTGTTTAGCGTCCTATCTTCAGCGGCTAAAGCGGGACCTGCTGGATGAGGTTGTGTGGTGTTAGTTGCGTGAGTTCCTTTAATGTGATCTGGAGTCACTGCGCTTGGCTCGGCCCTTGCTCGTTGTCCGGTTCCAATCTTCCCGTTGCCAATGCGTATTTAATCGCTGTACGGACTGCTCTCATGTCTGGTGACCAGTGCTTTGAATCTGACGGTGCTTTCCCTCCCAGATAGAACGAGAGGCTCCCTCGTCTTGTCGTTGTGCATTGTAGCATGTCTTCCCTTAGTGCTGTCCATCTCACGCATCGCATGAGAAAGTGTTCCACTG
>JAPEUS010000033.1:0-135000 GCA_027946355.1 Collariella sp. IMI 366227 | reverse complement strand
CCAACCAGCTAGACCTCGCCCAGCCCGGGAGAGGCACCAGTCCAGTGCAGCCGACAGAATCAGCTAGGTTCCTAGGTGTCTGGCTGGACTGGAGGCTCAACTGGAAAGCTCACCTGGGGGTAGTGGAACGGAAACTGGTGACCCAAAGCTACGCTCTGTCAAGAATCGCAGCCAAGACGTGGGGACTGGGTCTGGCGAAGGCACGGGAAGTGTACTCAAAGTGCATCCGGTTGGCGCTAGCTTATGGGGCTTCATCTTTCCACATCCCCACAGAAAAAGGAGGCAAGCCAGCAACGAAGGGGACCACCAAGGATCTTGGGAAGGCTCAAAACTCCTGCTTGCGGATCGTGGCAGGAGCTTTCAAGTCCACTCCAATCCGCAATCTTGAGACAGAAACATGGGTGCCGCCATTAGACCTATACCTCAACAAACGACTCGCCGTCTTCGAAACCAGGCTTCAACAACCCGCTCTCGATAACGGCCAAGGAGGCAAAAAGGCCCCAGGGACCATTGCCCATACAGCTTGCAGCAAGATACGCCGGAGGTTCCACTCAAGGCCGAGCAACAGGGGCCGACCATGGGCCTCTAGGCCACAGAGGCCGATAGCGGTAGAAGAGGCCGCAGGAGTAATAGCACGCTGGACCAGGGGAACCATCGACACGGATAGGGTAGTCGAGGAGGCTTGGGAGAGAAAGATGGCTAAAGGGACGAGATGGCCGGGCGACGACGAGACCAGCGGACGACCTCGACCACCAGCAGAAGACTCTATTCAAGGACAAGACTTTTAAGAAGCACGAGGGACTAAGCAAAGCGAAGAGCTCGTTGTTGGTCCAAATCCAAACTGGGGACATAGGCCTCCGGGACTTCTTGTTCAAACGGGGAGTCCCAAGTGTGCTGACGCCCTGCTGCGAATGCGGCGAAGGGCGGGAGACTGCTGAACACCTGGTGGTGTGGTGTTTGGCCCCACCGTTGACTCGGACGTGGGAGAGAGCAGAAGTCAGGACGCGACGAGACTTTCACTCTGTTCTACAGGGTGCCAGTCCTTCAACTGCTCGGCTGACGAGGAGGATACTGGGCTGGCTGATGGATTCAGGAAGACTGCCGATGTACAGCTTGGCTAGGAAGCTCGAGCTGGAGTAGGCAATCTGACTCCCACCGGTCGGAGGCCAAGAGGCCTTCTCTTTTTGTATTTTGCAGGCTCATTCACTGATTTCTTCCCTTAATCATCGGTATAGGTTTTTCACCCGGCCCGCAAGGGCGTGGTTTTCCTGTATAGTAAATGTCTGAAGGTCCGACATGCCCGCAGGGCACAGCGGTGTAGGAATAATGATATAAATACTGCTGTGACGGGCTCCAAGGTCAGGTCAGCTCGCACATACAAGACTGATATTGCTATGAAGAGAGCAAGAGCTAGGTACAGGCGTGCTACCAGGCCTTAAGTCCTGGAGCAGAGGCTTGTGTTATGGTCATGACAGGCATATGGCGTGACCATGACATAGGAACAGGAGAGGTCCGTGACACTGCTTAGAGTTCCTCTGAAGTCCAGACATGGTCGATAGTTAAAGTACGGCCTCGTTGCTATCATTGGGAGGCTCGGGTTGTAACGGGCTGAGCCCCGTTGACAGCCTCGGAGACTCTCGGCCAACAACCATTACTCTCGGCCAACGACCATTCTCGATCATGACCCAGCACATTGGTCTACCAGCGCCTTGGTACATCAACGCCATGACCCGTCAGTGCCCATACGACCTCCATCACCATTACGCATTCCCTGATGCGGATGACATACCATAGCACGCGTTCCCCCCTCTGGTCATAAGAACAAGGCCACCTCGTAGGAACAGTTACTTTCCTTTCTCTTCTTTCTTCAAGTTTAGTGTACTCGTAGAGTCGTCATCAGCTAGTTGCAATACACTTGTTGGGACCGTTACACGGGTAACTGCTGCCCTAAGCGTCTGGAAAACAAGGCCCCACTGGGCACTCAACCGTAGAGTCAAATAATTTTGCATAATAACCCGAAGTATACTGACAGTTCTAACGCTCATCTGGGATATCCGCAAGACGCAAGCTCACACTCTGAGCTATCCAGCACTATAGTCTCTGCACTATGACTCACCGTAGCACTTGGGACTGTCAGCCTCGTGCCAAAGGCCGTCGCATTCATCCCTCCGGTTGGCAGAGCGGTGCGCACTATCGACTTTTGTCCCGAACGATGTATCGTCTCTGGTCCGGACACTAGGAATTGGTCCGCCTATCCCAATTTCAAGTGCATCAAGAACTGCCAGAAAACTATATTCCCTAATTTTTCTCTCGCTCTACGACCCTGTCGACGACCCGGATATCAATCATCGCATCCAGGCTTGCTCCTCCTTCGGTCCCGACTTCGACAACATGCCATTTGAGGCTGCAGCCGCTACGCTTGTCGAGCCCACTAACTGTATCATTGTCGAATTTGAGCTTGGATGGTGGGAAAATCGCCTTGACCTTGCTAAAGCTGCGACCGGGTCACTTGTGGAGCAGATCCGCGAGCAGCGCTGTCAACAAGTCAAGTCAAGTCAAGTCTGGCCCCAGACTTGACTTGACTTGACAAATCTATGCCAGACTTGACTTGAACGACGCCCGACTTGACTTGACTTGGAAGACTTGCCAAGACCTCTCGGATGAGGTTATTCCGAATACGAGATATATACACAATGGGCCGCCAAGACTATCATGAGACCACAACTTTCCCAGATAATTCCTCCCGCGACCAATTTCGTACACATTGAAGCTCTGAGAGGGTATTGTCGCCAAGTGAGTGCCGTTGTGACCCTATCGTGAGCTTTGTGAGGCTGAAGGTCCGCTCACATTCCGTTGAACAGGGGAGGTATTGAGAGTATTTCGAGCGCCATACTCGTGAGGCGCGGGTATTCGTTTTTCCTGGCCAACCACCATTGTATTGGATCGTCAACGGGGTGTACAGGCCCCCGTAAATACTCCCCAACCTCATCCACAACACCGCCGGCAACTGGGGCATCGTAGAAGCTATCTCCAAAGCCATGGACTTGCTCCGGTATGCATGGGTGTGCCGCGGGCTCGACTGCTGGGTGGTGCGTATCAAAGTAAGCCACAAACCGCCGCTGGATCTCTAATATTCTCTTGTCGTTGCCCTTGTAAAATAGCTTCACCCACTTCATCCTGCGGCCCGGGTGCAGGCGGGGAGAGTAGGCTCGACAGTCTTGTGGCTGCGCGCAACCAACTCCGCTGACCAGGGGGTGATCAACGCGCGGTGGGAGACGCGTCGCAGTCAGGTTTCCCAGACGAATGGGTTAGGGTTACCCTCGTGACCTTGAACAAAATCTGAGCGAATTTACTATATAAACCCTAACCCTATCCAGTGTCAAGTCTGGTCAAGTCAAGTCGACGCTTCGACTTGACTTGACTTGACTTGACTTCAAGACTTGACTTGATAGACTTGACTTGATAGACTTGACTTGTTGACAGCGCTGCGCGAGTACATTGACCCCGGCCACAGAGCTTCGGACCGGCCATTCACCCTCTATAGCCGGCCTTGGTAAAAATCTTATACAAATGTAATGCGCCTGTTAAACCGCGTAACCGTCGAAGGTTACTAGGGATGTTGTCAGTGTATTGTTGCTATCGATGCTCTTGAGATAAGAAGTAGTAGCAAAGGCAAAGTTTTAGTTGGTGAGCTAGCTAGTGTAGTGCAGAGCGGGGGCTCCTAGCTAGGGGTGGAATGTTGCTTAGTGCTGTATTGGGCGTGTGCGTGTGTTGTACATACATACATGTATGTATGTGTTATTTTTTGCCCGGTGTGTCGGGTTCGGTTCCGAGTCACCTGGGTCAGGGGCAATACCGGGGTGGGATGGATTCGGGCCTGAGTCCCGTCCTTGGTCTCCGCATGGGCAGGAATTCCATTGCGAGATACGGTACAGAGCGTCTTCTCCCTTACCAAGTTGGCGTGTGGTGTTTCAGCTGGGGGTTATTGAACTGGTGCACCGCACCATAAACCCAAAACTACACCACAACCTTCTTTTTGGTCAGCGAGGTCTAGTGACGGTGATGTCGTGAATTTGGGGGAGGAACGAAGACTTCAACAAGTCATGGCTCAAGGTGACTCTGGCGTCGTATGCATGGCACGTTTCTGACAACAATCAGCTCTGTCCCTCCGGTTAGAGCATCACCCTCTTCCGTCTGCACTGAGTATGCTCCTCCGAGTTCTCGTCCTCAGAAAAGAATGTTGATTGTCCCGCCTGCCCCCCTCTCGAGAGAGAGAAAGAGAGCAAGCTCTCGCAAGCCTATCTAAATACGACGTGGCCTGCACGTGAGAAAGTAAAACGAAAAACGCAATATCGAGGCCCCTTCCCCCACTGTCTCCCCTGCACGTCAGCGGGTCCAACTGTCAGATCCCAAACCCAGTGGTTTTTACCCCAGTTCATTATCGAGGTGACTAACAGGCGCCATGATGTGTCATGTGTTGATCATGATTTGGCGGGGTAGCCTGTGTTAACAGCAGGGTGGCTGGTTGGGAGTAATGGGCCACCAGAAGATGGAGCAAAATAGACTGCAAAGAGAGCTCTCGCGATGGGTTCAACTGATCATCTCTTGATTCATTGATTGTTTTCAGTCCTCTTCCAGAAGAGGGGTTTTAGACTGGGGGCTGAGCCCAATAGGGCCCAACGTCCAACCGCAATTGCGGCCCGGGGACCCGGGGGTTCTGACAGCCTAAATCGCGCTTAACAAAGGGGAATGATCTTGAGCGGGATGTGGGCGGGGTTCTGCACGCAAGTTAATTGTTGCTCGGCGTCCCCGAGACAACCTGTAGTAGAGGATGTGGATGAGTAGTAAAGGTAGCTTGTGATTTAATTCCTACGACTGACGCTGGCGTAGGATGTGCATCAGGAACCCGGAGAACATCCAATTTGAGTGTAATATTGTCACGGGTCATCAGGTCCAATCACTTGAACCTGGCTTGGTTCAAAAGATAGGAAGTAAGAAGAAAAAAAGCATTGATCACCTTCTTTCTTGACAGGCGGGGAGGCAGCCACATCTGCAGTCACCAGGTCGCGATACAATCCCGGATCCGGCAACGGGCAGCCCTGCTCCGAGCCTCCGGCCCGGGAGGCGACAAGGACGCCGTTCAATTACCACGGCTCCGGTCTCTGCACTACTTGTTCCCAGTTGGAAATTGAATTTCTGTATCAGTCCAACCCCTCTGCTCAATGTTTACTTTCCGTCTTATAAATGATGGCGACTATGACCCCTTTACCATTCGACCGCATTCTTCCTCCATCAATCCTCTACCAGTTCTGTGCTTAGGGCCCTCAAAACACCGCTTAAGATGAAGATCCTAACCTTCCTCAGCCTCCTTGGCCTTCTCCCCTCCCTCATATCTGCCGCGGTTCTCACCCAAGTCACGACCCCCTTCGGCCCCAACCCGCGCAACGTCAGCTTCAACATCTATGTCCCGGATACCCTCGCCGCCCACCCGGCTATCCTCGTATACCCGCACTGGTGCCACGGCCTTGCCTCGCAGGCCTTCACCTGGTCCCGGTGGGCTGAGCTCGCCGACGCGCACGGCTTCATCGTCATCTACCCCGGCAGCCCCAACACCGCGGATCAGTGCTGGGATGTTTCAAGCAAGGAGACACTCACCCACAATGGTGGAGGCGACAGCCTTGGCATTATCAGCATGGTGCGGTGGGCGCTGACCAAGTATAAGGGTGACAAGAAGCGGGTTTTTGTCGCCGGGATCTCGTCCGGCGCCATGATGACGCAGGTGCTATTGGGCGCATATCCGGATGTCTTTGCGGCTGGTGCATCGTTTGCTGGGGTTCCGTTTGGCTGCTTTGCGCCGGCAAACAATGCCGGGCTGTATGACTACTGGAGTAACGAGTGCGCGACTGGCCAGGTGACACACTCCGCGAAGCAGTGGGGGGACATGATTAGGGCCGCGTATCCTGGATATCGGGGGTGGCGGCCAAAGCTGCAAATCTACCACGGCACGGCTGATGAAGTGGTAAATTACGTTAACTTTGGTGAGGCGATCGAGCTCTGTAAGCAACACTTCGTTGTTTTGCCTCTGCCTGGAAGAAACAGCCCAATACGGATGGAATGGCTGACGTTTTTGGTAGGGACCAATGTAAACGGAGTAAGCGACAAGCCAGTGAGCGTGGTGCAAAATACACCATTGCCCGGGTGGACAAGAAGTGTATATGGACGGGGTGGGTGGGTTGAGGCATTCAGCGCTTTGGGGGTAACGCATGACATCAAATTGCAGGAGGAAACTATCTTGGGCATGTTCCAACTTAACTGCAGTAGGAACTGCTTTCATTGGGGAAAAGGAAGACCAAGCAAGCACGCCTAGTAGACATCGGCAACACTATCGGCATGGTGGTGAGTATGTCAGTATTTTGGTTTTGAAGTAACTTAACGTTAACGTTACAACTAGCTAGATAGTCGGACCGGCATGCCCAAGGGCACAGCGGCGTAAGAATAATAATAATTTAAGGGATTTGCTTGACGAACACAGCTAGTTATTTTGTTTTATGAATTACTGTTCCCTATGTTAAATATCTGTTCAAACGGCTGTGGCCGTGCGCACTTTGCCTTTTTCATTCAACCACAAGACTTTACTGCAGCTAATGTTGTGCCCTCAATTCTTTACCATAGCCTGTGTTTATTCTCCTTCTCTTTCTCAAATTCGTTCACGTGCTTTAATCTCCAACATCTTCAAAAAATCCAACACCCAGTTCCCCTCGCTCTCGCTTTTGGCTCCCACCTGCAGCCTGTTTTGACCAACTCTTCTAACCTTCTTACCAACTGCAAATATCCATCAATTAAACCAACCCCAGAGATACCCAGTTGCAAGACTCGGGAGCATGGTAGCGTGCTGGTTTTGAGGATTGTCTTCGGTAGGTGGCCGACTTTTTCTATCCTTCAACCCGATTTCAGCTTTGTACCTCAACTTTAACAAATATTTTGTAACAGAACGCAGGCTTCCCAGCCGGCATCATATCATACTGAATACTGGGCAAGCGCAATAGATTACCACACACTGTCAGTTCTTCTACTACGAACAACCAGAAGTCATCGGCGGCAGGAAAGTGCCAGCTCGACAGAACTTGCGAGAACACTAGTGCAAAGCGAACCATTACAAAGCAGGAAGATCGTGCTCAGAATGCCGCTACAGTGTCCGTCAAAATCAAAGTCTGGCACTCGTCGACATTGGAAGATCTGCCCAGAAAGCTTCTGATCAACATCCTCGAGCAACCGGCGCCAGCGCCAGTCAATCTTGGAACGTGGCGCTGGGACCAACTCTCTACAAACTGGTCTGCCTACGCCGCTGCAAAGCAGGTCATGTTGAGCTTGTGCAGCACTAGTCGCAAACCTTCGCACTTTGGCCCAGCCCTTCCTCTTCCGCCATATGATTACCAGGGGCCTTGTGGCATGTGTATCTTTTTCTGGCAGATCACAAGAAACCTATTGCTCGGACTATCCGTTCGCAGTATATCAATCTAGATTACACCATCTTATCCTGGAACAGCAGCCACTTTGGGTCTTGAAAGCCAGACCTAGTGCAACAGCTGACCCAGTGACTGGACAACAAGGCACTTGAACAATTCGGTGATGGAGCGTTCCCGTCGTGAATATTTTGGGTTGTCCTGTGCTGCACCAGCAAGCTAAAGGTCTTGAACCTATTCGGTCAGCAGGAGCCCACAAGCTGGTTGATGTTCCCGCAGACCATCACATGGGGATGGTTTGGCAATGAGCAGAACTATGAGGCACTGGGCGGTTCTCATGTTCTCCGCAGAATTGCTCCCCACAGCGGGACGAGCTTGTTGAGAGCCCATGCTGGCCGCCACCGCTTCTCCGGAAAGTCAACATCGACTTTGGGCCATACCACAGTTTAAATATCATTAGCTGCAATCTCTTGAGCACTGCCGAGTCAGCAAAGAGCTTTATCGCGGCCAAGCAATTAGATAACACCGGAGCCAGAGACAAGCTAACGGCGATACTCTCTGCAAATAACCCCAAGAGTGCAGTCACCAATCTTACCGCCAGAGAACACATCGCCCTTAACCACTGCCTCAGCACCATCGGCCAGCTCAAGCTCATCCAACCCCCAAGCATCCCAGCCACCCAGATCTACCGCCTCCCAACCAGCACCTTACCCTTATCCTGCCCCATGAGTTTCACCAAAACCGTTGAAGTGGGTGGAGGTGCCGGTGCCTGAGAGGAGAGATGAAGAGAAGAGGTTTGGGTGGGAGAGGTATTGAGATGAGGATGCGACGCTTTGGGGGTGGGTGGGCAGTATCACTGCTGGGGATGGTGCTGAATATTACGGGAGACTGGTTAGGAAAGGAAATGGTTGGGGCGTGGTGTCACTGGAGTTAGGTGGACGTGGGAAGACCACAAGACACAAGGAATGTGTGTGACCCTGGAATGGGACTCGGGAATTGGGAGGGAGCCTGGGAAAAAATGATACCCAGCTCAAGCATTAGAAAATACAGATTGCCATAAGTTATTCACGTTATGGGGTCATGGTCATGGGCTTGCCGCATGCGAAATGTGAAGCGCGGGAACACAACGAGCATGGTCACGTAGAATCAAAGCGGAAAATACGGCACCTGCTCCACATTATTATTATTATTATTCCTACGCCGCTGTGCCCTGCGGGCATGTCGGACCCTCAGCTATTTACTGTACAGGAAAACCGCGCCCTTGCGGGTCGGGTGAAAAACCTGTACCGACGATTAAGGTAAGAAATCAGTGAATGAGCCTGCGAAATACAAAAAGAGAAGGCCTCTTGGCCTTCGACGGGTCAGAGTCAGATTGCCTACTCCAGCTCGAGCTTCCTAGCCAAGCTGTACATCGGCAGTCTTCCTGAATCCATCAGCCAGCCCAGTATCCTTCTCGTCAGCCGAGCAGTCGAAGGACTGGCACCCTGTAGAACAGAGTAAAAGTCCCGTCGCGTCCTGACTTCTGTTCTCTCCCACGTCCGAGTCAACGGCGGGGCCAAACACCACATCACCAGGTGTTCGACAGTCTCCCGCCCTTCCCCGCACTCGCAGCAGGGCGTCAGCACACTCGGACTCCCCGTTTGAACAAGAAGTCCCGAGGCCTATGTCCCCAGTTCGGATCTGGACCAATAACGAGCTCTTCGCTTTGCTCAGTCCCTCGTGCTTCTTAAGAGTCTTGTCCTTGAATAGAGTCTCCCGTTGGTGGTCGAGGTCATCCGCTGGTCTCGTCGTCGCCCGACTGTCTCGTCCCTTTAGCCATCTCTCTCTCCAAGCCTCTTCAACTACCCTGTCCGTGTCGGTGGTTCCCCCGGTCCAACGCGCTATTACTCCTGCGGCCTCTTCTACCGCTGTCGGCCTCTGTGGCCTTAAGGCCCGTGGTCGGCCCCTGTTGCTCGGCCTTAAGGAAAACCTCCGGCGTATCTTGCTGCAAGCTGCATGGACAATGGTCCCTGGGGTCCACATTATTATATATTACGGAAATATCTGTAAAGACGAAGCAAAAAAGCCTTACATGTCCCCCAATCAACCCTCCGTGACCGGCGGGCTGGCCGGCCTGCACGACGCGATACTCTACCCAATTCGAGGAAGTTCACTCAATCAGAAGAGGAGGTTATAGTTTAATATATAATTGAGCTGTGTGAGCGAGTGTTTCCACCGAGATTGCGTGGTGTGGAAGATATGGCGAACCAACTGCTACGCGAACGCGACGCGCCCCCTGTCGGCAAGCTCTGGGCTCACAACTTCGTGAAGCGCCAGCCAGAGCTCTGTACACGTTATGTGCATTGATACGACTATCAGAGGGCTAAGTGCGAGGATCCAAAGGTCATTGGAGAGTGGTTTACGCTTATGCGGAACATCATAGCCAAGTATGGTATTGTAGTTGATGATATCTACAATTTCGACGAGATTGGATACATGATGGGCATTATCTTCGCGGGAATGGTGGTCACGACCTCAGACGGCTTGAGCAAGGCAAAGCTAGCTCAGCCTGGCAATCGCGAATGGGCAACAGTGATCCAAGGAGCCAATGCCCTTGGCTGGGCTATCCCTCCATTCATCATCTTAGCCGCAAAGCACCACCTCGCCAACTGGTACACCGAGTGTAATTTCCGGACGACTGGCGCATCACAGCTACCGACAACGGCTGGACTACCAATGCCGTAGGTCTCGATTGGATCAAGCACTTCGACTACTATACAACATCCCGGACAAAGGGCAAATACCGGTTATTGATCCTCGATGGCCACGAGAGCCACCACTCGACCGAATTCGAGCGCTACTGCCAGCAGAACAACATCATCACACTCTGCATGCCGCCGCATTCTTCGCATCTTCTCCAGCCACTCGATGTTGGCTGCTTTGGGCCACTGAAGCAGGCGTACGGTCGCCAGATTGAGGACTTGATGCGCGCGCATATCAACCACGTGAGCAAGCTCGAGTTTCTCTGTGCCTTCCGCGAGGCCTTCTTTGCCTCTACGACGGAGAAGAACATAGAGGGCAGCTTTTCAGAGGCTGGCATAGCGTCATATGATCCGGAGAGAGTACTTTCTAAGCTGGATGAGACTTCGGACGCTAACACCCTTGACCTCGCGAGCCAGCACTCCACAACCCTGGGTGTTCCAGACACCACACCACCCCCGAGAAGCCAACTCGCAGTCAACGCTTATCAAGATTCGCATTGCCAACCATCAAAATAGTTCCCCAACTTCGATGTTAGCTGCTGTGGACCAGCTTACCAAGGGTACGATGACGATGATGCAGCAGGTAGCCCTCCTTCGACCAGAGAACGTTTCGCTCGCAAGGCCAACGAGACATTAAGCAAACGCCGGAAAGCCAAAAGAACGCGTGTGCAAATTGGAGGGTCACTGACTGTACAGGATGCAAGATATACTGGGTCAGAGGGCTGTAGCTGGGGAGGGAGCTCAAGAAATACAGCTGGATGGTAATGGTGCAGGGGGGAGTCGTAGGAAGGTTCGGTGTTGTGGTGTGTGCAGCAAGCCTGGCCATAATGCACACACTTGTCAGGAGGTTGCAGGACCGTCTAACTCACCTGTTTCTGATGTAATTGTAGTGAATTCCTAGTGTTGATGCGTTGCAATTGAGAATGGTTGTAATACAATACAATACAATACAATTTATTAACGCCCGGCGGCTAAGCCGAAAGGGCAACTATTACAATCTGACTATGCATTTCCCAAGATATGACATGATTTCGTCCAAGCCCATACAGAGTCCATTCTAGTACATGCAGTCCCTTGTTCCATTTCTCTTCGGATTCCCGTGGGTTAGTGGGATTGTTGGTAGGCTGGCTTGAAGGCGATTCTCCAAGTGTTCAACGTCCTATCTTCGGCGGCTGAAGCGGTGCCTGCTATCCCAGGCACGAGGTGAGGGTTATGAGTTCGGTTGGGTGTGGTGGTTAGATGTCTTAGTCGGCCTGCAGTCGATGGGTGTCAAGCCGACCCGTGGCCATCGCAAATCGTATGGTTGCCCGAACGGCCACCATATTGGGAGTCCAGTCTTTATTGTCCGATGTCGACTTCCCTCCTAGGTAGAAGGAGATATTGCTCCTGTGGGTATCTGTGCATTCGAGCATCTCTGTTCGGTATGTTGTCCATTTTTTGCATCGGAAAAGGAAGTGGTCCACTGTTTTTTTTGCTTGTCCGCAGTCGCACTGATCTGACGATGATGCTCCAATGCGGTGGAGGTAGCCGTTGAGTCTTGCCATGCCTGTTCTCAGCTGAGCAAGTATGCCAGCCTCCTGTCGTGATAGGTGCTCGTAAAGCAGTTGGGTATGTTTGCCTGGTAGTGCTGCATCAACTCTCTTGGAATGAGCTCCAACTTTGTCTGGCAGACGATTTCTGGTGCCTCTGTTGGACTGCGCCAGGTTGAGGATTGTCGACCGCATCCTGGGCGTATGTACCTCCTGGACGGCGCCGTCTCGAGTGGCATGTTTGGCGTTCTCCTTGGCGATTTCCCAGAGGTTGCTTTGCTCGCCCGCAGGGAGCCATCGGACTGTGACTGTATTCCTGTTCTTCTGTAGCGCCCTGATCGACTCGTAAATATGGCGGATATGGTGTTGCCCAGACTGCTCCCGAGGCTGTCTGAGCGTGAGAACGGCCGCTTTATTCCGCGTTGAGAGCTCGATGCGGTTGGATGTAAGCGATACTAGCGTGCCCAACGCTCGTTCCATCGCTACAAGCTCCCAGAGTATGGATTCTGTTCCGATATTGGGCCAAGCGTTGAGGAGAGGGTTCTTAGATTCGGGCTTCCATGTATCGTCGCCGGTAGCACTGTAGCAGCACCAAACCCCACTAGACCGTTCCGTGCCGAGCTGCTCACAGCAATGCGTATATCGTACTCGGCATTCCGCTGTATCGTCGTAACGTCGTTTGTGATAGTCCTTATTCGGTTCTCCCATGGGGATAAAGTGAACGGGTTAATAGTTTCCAACTGGTCCATTGGTATGCCTTTAAGTGCCTCTGCCACCTGGTAGAGCGGCGACCGATGTGTCCTGAATTTTCGTATTCGAGACGTGTTTCTGCGTAATGGATTGGTATGAGGCAGTGTGTGAATGTCTGTCCAGAGCTTGATAGCCCGTTTCCAGAACCGATCTTGCGCTGTAGCAATATGAGCTTCTGCTTCTGCTACGCTTGTTGCTACCGTGAGGAAGGTTCCCACGATTGCTTGTGCTGCCATCTTCTGATCCTGTTGATAGGCCCGACAAGTCTGTCCTTATATGCGTGCATCCATACATTCGAGGCGTAGTCCACTACTGGGACGACCGTTGATGTAAATAGCTGTCGTGCCGTTGATGTTGATAGACCTCGGAGATGTCGGAGTTGCATTGCCGCTTTCAAACCCCTGGATGCCGCTCTCCAAATGTGTTCTTTATACTTGAGTTTCGCATCCATCACCACACCAAGGATCTTGACATGATCCTGGGGTTCAATACTCTGTCCCTTGATGATGAATGGTTGTGAGTTGGTCTTGTAGGGTCTGCGACTGAAGTGTATAATTGCCGTTTTCTCTGTGTTGAATGTTGCTCCGCTCCTTGTCTCCCAAACGAGGGCGTCCTTGATAATAGCTTCGATACGTTCCCGGTTGCTCTGTGCTGTAGGTCCTGTGACCCACGCTGTGAAGTCGTCGATAAAGGCTATTGCACCGCCATGGCTATCGATTCGTCGTTGTACTAGGTCTGCGTTGAAGAAGAGAAACAAGACCGGGGATAGAGGCGATCCTGAGGTAGACCCGCCTGTAGTAGGTTATGAACCTCGGAAGAATGTCCGTTGACTTGGATAGTAGCCGTACGTTCTGAGCAGAAGGCGTTAATCCAATGAAGCAGCTCCTCTGGGATGCCTCTTGCTTTCATCCGCTGAAGAAGCCTTTCCTTGCAGACACCATTGTATGCTCCTTTCATATCGAAGCTGATCAGGCTTACTATCTTCCGACCTCTCCAGGCAGTGTAGATCTGTTCCTGGAGGAGCAGGAGCGCTTGTTCAGCCGACCGTTGTTTGCGGGCTCCGAAGTGGTTGGTCGGGAGGAGTCCATACGTCTCGACCGCATGTGAGATCCTCTCCGCTATAACCGACTCGAGCAGCTTTCCAAGTGTTGCGAGGAGGAAATCGGTCTCCAGGCTTTTGCAACAGTATAGTCGTCCTTGCTGGGCTTCTTGAGTGGTATGATTTTAGCATGCCGCCATTGAGTAGGCAGTGTGCCGTTCTTCAGAGATGCTTGGAACAGGGCGAGAACGTTATGCTTGACTGCCGGCCAAGTCTCTTTCCAGACGATCGCAGGTAGACCGTCTTCTCCTGGTGCTTTCCAAGATTTACTTGCAAATAGCTGTCGTTCAATTTCTTCCATGGTGATCGGCGGCATCCGTAGGGGAGCTCGTTGCGGCCTAGGTCCTTCATCTCCAATCCTTTGTGGAAGGGGAGGAAAGAAGGTAGCTAGGAGTTCTTCTTCCTGTTCTCTGTGATTGCCTGTGACTGTTCCATCTGCTCTGACAAGCTGTGGCACCTTGCCAAACGCCGTGTCGTCGTCAGACTTCAAGTATCTGGCAGCCTTCCAAATATTGTTGTTGTCTGCTAGGAACTCGTCCCAGTGCTTCTTCTTCTGTTGTCGAATAGCATCGTGGTATTGCTTTCCAGCCCGTTTCGCTGTTTCTTCTAGGTCTACCAGAGCTCTCCCGCTCGTCGTTCAACCCGGGCGCGGTTCCTCCAGTATGTGTAAATGCAACGCAATTGGGTGAGGTCGGTCGTCCACCACCGCTTCGCATATGGCGATGGTCTTGCTTTCGGTGTCAGGGCTTGGACTGCGTCCTGGACTGCCGACATTAGACGGTCCGTTTGCTGTTGTACAGTCCCCCCTGAAGGGGGTCGCTTTTAATGCTCCCCTCGATTCTGGTGTTTATTTCCTTCCAGGGTGCATTCTTGAGGAGAAACCGGTCTTGTTGCTTCGGTACTGGGACCAAGGTATCAAAGACCGTCTCAATCGCGTGGTGATCCGATCCATGTTCTGTCTTGTAGATCGCACACTTCACTGTCGTGTCCGCCAGCTCGGCAGAAGCCAGGACCAAATCGATGGTCGTATTGTAACCCCAGCCGTGCCATGTCTTCGTGCCCCGCGGAAGCAGACTGCTAAGGGCAAAGTCGTTCATCAGGTCGATGATTCGATCCGCCTCTCCTTGCCTTTCCAAAGACGCATCGTCTCCTCCCCATAGCTGGTCGTGCCGGTTGAAGTCTCCCACGACCACTACGTCTACTATAGTGCCCGCGGTTCGTCTTGTACCCGTAATGATCTTACGTAAATCGTCGCAGACGCTTCGTAGAGCCAGAGGATCCTTCTTTGGTACGTAGACAGATATCACCAAGACTCGTCGGTCGGGGAGTCTTAGGATAGCTGCTGTCATGTCCGGGGATCCAATGGGCACCTGTTCCGCCTCCACGTCCTTGTTCACCCAAAGCATGCTTCGTATCGCCCATCTGCCTTCTCTCCAAGTCGAGGGAATCATCTTGATCCACTTGTGGTGTACCATTGGAGTGGTCAAAAGTCGGCCATCAATCCTCCGTGCTTGAGGTTCCTGGATAGCCACCACCGTTGCGTCCTGAATATTCTTGTCGTTCATTAAACTGTCGTGTATCACACCCTGCTTTCTCACATTAAGCTGGATCAGGCGGAGTGTTCTACTCATGGTGAGATGGGTAGAGCCTCTGGCAGTTTCGGCTGAGCGATTCGTGAGGACCGCCACAGAGGACGCACTTGACAACCACCTCTCCGCAGCTGCTATGGTGATGGCCCTCCTTAGCGCACCTAGCGCACACCTGAGTGTTCTTGCACTGGAAAGCTTTGTGACCGATCTGCTGGCAGTTGTAGCATTGCTCTGGACGCATCCGTCGTTCAAAGATCCCCGTATATCCTGATTCTCCTCCAGCATAGAAGAAGCCGTCGTTCAGGAGTCTCCTGGCGTCGCCCGCTTTGGTGACATAAACCACCATAGATCCATACGCTTTTGCAGTATCCCTTCGGCTCAACCAGGCCAGCTTGGCGATCTGCACATCGTTCTCTTGGGACAGAGCTTCTGCGGCTCCAGGAAGGATCTTGCTTTCGTGGTCGATGACGGCCGTGCGGTTGACATTATCAACTTTGACTGGGTACAACTGGTCTCGGAGGACTCTTGTACCAGGCGTCTTCTTCGCTTCGATGATATCCTTGATCTTCTTGACTTCCTCTTCATTCCTACCGATGATCCTGAGGCGCTTGGTATTACCTCTGTCTCTAGTGACGGCAACGCAACGCCACTTGGCTTGATCGCCAGGCACTCTCATTTCGTTCTCGATGAGCTTTCGAAGAGACACTGGGGTAGCCTCTCCGATATGTTCCTCCGGTACCCTGGACATGTCCACCGTACAGAACACTGGCTCTGGCGTCGCCGCTCGGCCTGTAGAGGAGGCTGGGGTCAGAATGCTGGCGGGAGGTGTGCGTCGGGCGACGTCCGCGTATGCAGGCCGAACCACAGGGGCTTCTTGAACCTCCTTCATGGCTTGAAGCTGCAATCTGGTGTCCTCAAGCTCACGGCGGGCTTGGGTGAGCTCCCCTCGCGCTTGCGACAGTTCTTCGGTCAACTGAGCCGTCATTCTGGCTATCTCCTCTGCCACTTGATCCCGAAGCTTTTTGAATTGAAGCTGGAACTCCGTCTTGATGATTTCCAGTTTGTTGTTGAAGTCAAGGTCCCCGGGTTGCTCTAGACCTCGGATATCCTCGCCCGCCCTCTCGGCCGCCATGGCTCGAATTGTGCGAGTTTTGTGGTTTCTCAACACTTTGTCACTGCTGTTTTCTTCCTCCCAGTCCATATCGTTTTCTTGTTGCATTGATTCAATCGCCCTCGCCGTTTTCACCCTCTTTCGCTGGGGGGCGGCGGTTTCCCGCACTCGGGGGTCTCGAATCGCCTCCCATGACGTCGACAATGTCTGAAGCGCCACGCGCCGCACCAGACATCTGGGAAAGACCAAATCTTCCACCAGGTGCCTCAAAAGAAGAAAAGAAGATTGATATTGCAAAGATCAAGATTAAACAGTCGCGGGTTCCGATCCAAGGCCCTATCCTCGGCTCGCCGCAATTCAGCTACAGTCGCGCGTAGTAATCCCTTCTACCCTGATGCTGGTGTGCCCAGACTTACAGGTTTCCAGCCAACCAATTACGATGGTGACTGTCCCCAGCCTGCAAGTGCCCGACTACTACGATGATAACCTGAGCGAAAGAATGGGCGAGGGTTTGCGAGGGTTAGGGTTCGAAATGCCCCACATAGCCCCGTCTCTTGTTAAAAAGGTTGACTCATCTGAGAAGCTTGAACAAGTGAGTGCATGAGTACAACGAACCAAGAGAACAATTGGTTTGTTCAAACCAGAAACCGGCCTTTGCAGAATGTAAGTAACTCCTATTGAGACCTCTTGATCTCGCTGTAAGAGGATCATGAAGGCCAGTAACGATTTGCACCAATATCATCAACTCGCTCTCACCTCCCGTCTCACTCTCCCTTCGATAACTTACCTAGTTAGTCTTGTTTTATCTCAAGAAGATGACCTCCAAGAATTCCAGCTCGCCTGGAACCACCATGACTGACCGTGTCTTAGCCCCTCTCTAACCACTGGCAGCCAGCCCTCAGGTTTGGTACCATCTTCCTGATCTAGGAATCAAGCTACCGGAACTAGAGTTGCCTCTGTGGTGCCCAGCTGCAACCACTGCCCCCAACAACATGTTTGCCCAGGCCAGTATTCGGAAATTTGGGAATGTCCAGCTGACCTGCGTCTCATCTTAGAGTTCGACAACATTTAATTTTCCCTCTTCGTGACCCGTTGACCTTTTGCTTCTTCCCGCCCCGCAGCGACAACGTCTTAACTTGGTTCAAGCAGCATCTCACCCTCGGCCATGCTCAGCCCGGTCTCGAGAAGCCTCCTTGGCCAGCGTCTCCGACGCATGGCGCCACGAGCGCGTGTGTTGCGTCTCGGGCGCACCGTCTCGCAGATGCTGTTCCAAGCGAGTGCTGCCATCTACGCGACCTTCCCCGCAATCATGCACTATTACAGCCCGCATCGCATTTCTAGCCTGTTTGATTGCAGAGAGAATGACAGCCGCCCGGACGACATACGCGATGAAGCAGTTTATGTGGCCGATGATGGGCTCGTGTACCCGCGGGTCAGAACCCCCTCGTCATATGACCTACTGCTGGTATGTTGGACATGATCATCCCGTACATCTACACAGTCGCCAAGGGCAAGTGGAAATGGAACCTACGGTAATCAAGCCCAACTCGTGCTAATCTCCCATAGAAACCCCGGTGCCGAGTCGGCTCATACTATTCGAAGAGCACAAGGAGCGTTTCTCCCCACAGCCCTCTGAGCAGGGCATGTCGCTCAGTGGTAGGGTGGCAGCCGTCCCCTTCATGTCGGCGTCCTCCTGACTTGTGCTTCGTGGTGCACAATAGATCTAAACCGCTTCCCGGACGAGTTTTACGACGAGCACAACGGCAGACGAGTGGCTTGACGAGCACCCACTCTGCGAATGCATAAATAGCGCCGATGAGCAGACTTGGATAAGCAAGTGATGTGGGCCTAGAGCCTGCCAGTACCTGGCGGGATAGAGCCTAGACTGTAGCTGAGCCCTAATACAACTGTCATTGATCTACTCCGTAGTCCGTACCGTATCCGCCCTTCTGGCAGAACACTGGAAAGGCGTTGGGGTGGGCCTGCTGCTTGAGTCATCTGTGATAGCCGTGCAGACAGCGTGACTTTTGCCCATAACTTAAAGTTGTCTGTCTGCTTTGGAAGGTGGTGAAACGCCACGGAGTCCCTTGGCAGGCTGAGCCGGTCTGCCGTCGGCAGCAGAGCGAAGGCCCAACAGCATCGAGAAAATTAGCACCGTGAGACATTCCACACATG
This sequence comes from Collariella sp. IMI 366227, assembly GCA_027946355.1. NCBI lineage: Eukaryota > Fungi > Ascomycota > Sordariomycetes > Sordariales > Chaetomiaceae > Collariella > Collariella sp. IMI 366227. The sequence continues at coordinate 116,543 of JAPEUS010000033.1, read as the reverse complement.
GTTAGACCTTGAGAGGATTTCGTTACCGTCTTCAAGGCCCATTCGACCCTCTGCCCCGTGTACCGCCTCCATACAACCATGTGTTACTGGTATGCCGGGTCGACGTACGAGGTCCTCCAGCATCTGTATGACGGAAAGAGCGAGTAATTTACTGACGCAATCAAGGCCGGTAAACTCAGTCCCATCAGGGTCTATATCCCCCGTCTGGGGTATGTTCTGATGCGGGAGAAGCAAGACACCGGGGACATGCAGGGCCTGGTCGACCTGGTCAAAGGCTTTGAGTGGACAAGAGCAAGCTTAGAAAGAAAGAGGTATTTCGAGGAAGTGCTCAATCAGGGAGTGGAAGAGGAGTTGCGGAAGGTTCCTACGTTCGAGGATCTCTGCAACCGGGCTAGGGAGCGCAAGGAGGAGGTTTTAAGGGTCATCGGGCAGGTATGTTCTGTGGCCAACTGACAAGATTCACTAGCCTTTGCGCTGACGTTGGCAATGGCGAGAGCAGAGAGAGGGGGAGCATAAGACCCGGCAGGTTGCAGAACAGCAGGTATGCATCGTGTACAAAAGACTTGCTGGCTAGAGAGAAGGCTAATAAGACGACGAAGCGGGTTGCTGCTGAGCAACAGTTGGCCGAGTTGAGAGCACAGCTGGCAGCGCGCTCGGGCTGAGAAGGACATTGATGTAATAGGTAGCATTCAAGCTGTTTAAGGGGTTGTGTTACATCTATATTGTTATTGAGCTGGGGTAGATTGCTCCATGGGTGGCCAGGGGGCCCAAGCGGTCATTTCCTTTTGTTCGTTCGTGGGTCCTGTATTTGGTCTTGGTGGTTGCCTGCCTCACGCGGGCACCCAACCTCAGAACCAACTGAAGCAATACAGATTCGTTCTTTTCACTTCACAACTACTAAGTATGAAGCAATACCTTCCTCCTCCCCCTGTCAAGAAGGGGGCACTTGTTTGATTTGTTACACGGGTCTGTTGAGGCTCGTTGTCATCATTATCATGTAGTCGTCACGGTCCCTTTCGCCCCGTGTTGACCAGGCCCCTCCCTTCCTTGACATGTTTGATAGGACAACGTCCACAGCTGTTGAGTGCAGACACAATCAAACCCTCTTTTAATCCAGGAGTAGACGGGGATAGTGACGAACACGGTAGCGGTGTATAACGGAGCAAGCCGTGAACCGGGACCGCGCAAAAGGGACCTCGTCCGGCAAAACATCGGGTCGGCCCTGCCAAGTCATCAATGACAATTGTGCAGACAGACCGCAGTTTACTTCGAGGCAGAACCTGATCACCCAAACACGAATGGAGAAATGACAATGAGTCTTTTGCTTTGGCAGGGTAAAAAGGGTCCAATCCCATAGTGACATGGGATGACGGCGGTTGCTGCGGCATCTGGGACTCCTGGTCCCATCTGCAGGCTGAGCGAAAATCCGGTTTTCCTGCCCCAGGTTGTTGTTTCAGCCGTCTGCAACGGCCCATCCGGTGCGTTTGTCTGCGGTTGTTGGAGAAGTGTCAGTCCAGAGTCCAGACCAATGGCACGGAATGGCCGCTAAATGTCGAGCGCCGATTTGTGGACGGCGGTGCGGAAGCTCAAGGTAACCTGGAAGGGTGGCCGTGAATCATGATGGTTTGCTCCGCCACGCCTTCTGCAGGCCGAGCAGGCTGCGATGTCGACGACTTCTAAAAATTGCAAAGGGCGGATGCACGAAATGCGCCAGAGAGGGACCGGCGAGCGGGCAGCGAATCTGGTGCCGACACACGTCGTCTCACATGGGCACATAGAGGAGCGGTGGGCTTGAAGTGGACTGGATTGTGGACTGGAAATGTGGACTGTGGACCGTGGACCGACCCTTGGATTTGGCTTTGGTGGGCAAATGACGTACTGTGCAGGAGCCCCGTTTCAATGGCTTGGCGGCAGAAAGCACCAAAGAACCGCCAATCAGCGACGCGCAGGACGCCAAACCCAGGCGCATTTCATCATCGTGCCTTCCATTTTCGGCAGAGCTGTCGACATCCGGGTTGCAGCGCAAGCAAAGCAGGAGCAGTCGACGAAACAGTCCACCGCAGAGGACGCCTTGAAAAGCGAAAATGGCCCGCAATGACCTTTATTCAGTTTCCTACCACCAGGTCGATATTTTGGTCATTCCACAACTCTCTTCTCCTCCAGCCAACAGCCACCACCACACGGCACGCAACCCAACGTACCCAACTCCCGACACCCACACAAACACTCACCACACAAACGCATCCCGCCCACTCAGCCCGGCTTGAATGCAACAGTGCACGAGACCCCCCTGAACGAACGACACCACGCGGCAAATCCCAATCTCCCGTGGCATCCGCAGGCCCTTGCCCAAGTGAAACACCGGCGTATATGAGCATCATCACCCAACGTCCACCACGAGACTGGGATCCGACTTGACGCTTCGCTTTCGCATTTGAGTCTTTTGACAACATCACTCAAAATCGATTACCATTTGGTTGTTTTGAGACAACCTTCCTTCTGCATTTTGCATTTATTTAGACTTGCATTTCTGTTAGGTATGCCCTCACTCCCGTTACCCCCCTGACACCAGGCACCTTGTTAACCACTAACAGATACCCCTTGGCATTAGCATCAGCATCAGCATCATCGTCTTTTCCATCACACCACTTTTTTGATACCCAAAAACCTTTTACTTTTCCATCACACAGCCAGCAAAATGTGCGGCACCCGAATCAGCTACGCCTGCTCCACCACCCTCATCTCGCAGTCGACGACCTGCGGGTGCGAGCGCGTGGTGGCCTGCGGCAAGAGCACGCTCTTCTGCGGTTCGTGCGCCCACCCGCGCTGCAAGGAGCTGCGCGGCGAGGCGGCGGCCCCGGGCGCCGCGGTCGCGTAGGGGTTGTGGCCACGGCGGGCCGCCTTCTTTTTGGGGTGTTTCTCGGGATTGTTGGTCTCGGTGTTGGTTTCGGTTTTGGCGAGTGGTGGTAGCAGTGTATTGGGGAGGAAAGGGGGCAGAACAACAACACCGACTACGATTCTTCAGGGAGCCCGGGCTCGTTGTGGTCTGCGTTTGCGACGACGGACGGGGGTGATGGGGTTGATGATGATGATGATAATGATGATAGGTTGGGAGGAGGACGAGATAGGGGCTTTGAAAAGCCTGGAACGTGGCAATTCAGAGGCAAGGCCGTCGGGGACACCGCCAAAAACGGCGGTGCAGGCGAGGCTGGCTCGGTCCCCGACAGGACGAAGGAGATTATGTACATGTCAACGTTACTTCCAAGTACCACCAGACGGGAAGGGACGCCGTCAAATTTACGTTTCTGCGCGAAGAAATTCTTCTCCGCGCCTAACCTATTTCTCTTTCCCCCCCTGGCGACTCATCGATCCCATATGCAGTGTGAGACCGGCATGGTGGTAACCAACCCCGGCCCATGATCGGCGCTCCCGGCCCGGAGCACGGCGGCCCATCAGATCCTTGCCCTGCATGCACCCAGACCGGATGCCGATCCGTGGCGAAGGGATGGCGACTAAGTGGTGCATCTCCAGGGGGGGTCTCTCAGGGTCCAGCAGGGGATGTAATACGCAAGGGGCTCGGACAGGTCCATCATCAGCCTCCGCTTCCTCATGACTTCAGATGCAGGTGCAGAGACAAAAGAAGAATCATCATCGCATTGCATTGTTGGCAATCTGTTTGTTGCGCCCCAAAACTCCAGAACCAACATATCACAACCAGCCGTTGCTATGCCTGCTGCCTGAACCACCAGACCAAATAAACTCCCATCCCAGACCCAAACAAACCCATTTTGTTGTACATGACATTGCGCAGTAAAAAATAAATGACCGTAATATCCCCATCCGCAACTCACTCAATCTCCGAATCATCCGCCCTCAGCGCCTTGGCAGAGTTCTTCCGAAAAGGCTTCAACCAGTCGTCCCTCCCAGGCGGCCAGTAGACCCTGCGATCCGGCCCGCCCATGGCATAATCCTCCTCCGACACCTCTCGGGCCGTATCAACCAGCTCCTTGTCATCCGCCCCAGCGCCAACCTCATTCAGCTCAATGGGGTCCTCATCAGGCGCCCTCTTCCGCTTCAAATTCACCGCAGGTTTCTGCCTCTTCTTGCCGGGCACCGTCGGCGCGGGGCGGGACTCGTCCTTGCGATCATACGGGATCATGTCGTTAAACTTGTCAAACCCGGGCAATTTGAAGGTGCGCATCAGCTCAAACACGGCCTGCTCCTTGTCCTTGGCCTCGATCATGAGGTCCATGTCGGGGGGGCAGGGCGGCAGGGTGGCGACGCGCGGGCTGTGCTTGCGGCGGTCGCGGGGCGTGACGGCGCCCGGGCAGGGCTCGCTGTAGTGCATCTTCTGGCGGATGCCCTTGCGGCGCCAGGTGGCGGCGATGCGCTCCTGCAGCTGCGGATCGCTGATGTCGAGGGTGCCCTCGCGGCACTGGGTGCTGTCGAACATGATGTTATGGTGATGGTAGTCGAGGACTAGCGGGATGTTGAGCTCTTCGCACACGGGGAGCAGGTCGTGTACGGTCCAGCCGACGTCGTCGTTCTCGAGCACGAGGCGCGCCTTGACCGAGGGAGAGAGGTTGGCATAGTTCTGGCGGAACCGGTCGAGGGTGGCGGTCTTGTCCCCGTAGACGCCGCCCATGTGCAGAATCATGACGGCGTCGCGGTTCTGCTGCTCAGGGAGCTTGAGCAGAGACAGCATCTCGTCGTGGTACTCTAGGTCCCGGACGGCGCCGCCAATCACCTCTTGGCGAGGGGAGCCGAGCTGCGTGTACTGGCCCGGGTGGGTCGTCAGCCGGTGGCCGAGCTCGGCGGCCACCCTCCCGGCCTCGGCAAGTACCTCGGACGCGAACGGGGCCAGCTTGTAGCCGTGGACCGGGTGGCTGGCGAAGGGGAACATCTCGGAGCTGAGACGCATAAACTTGATGCCATACCTGTCGTTCCACCGCAGCATCTTGACGATGTCGCGCGCATTGGCAAGTCCAAGACGCTGGAGGAACTGTTCACCCAGCTGGTGCTGGGGTGTCTTGGTCCTGTCCGGCCGGTTTTTGACCGCATGCTCGGGTTCTTCGGGGTTCGCGAGCGGATGGCGATGGTCGACGATGGATGACATGCGGCACGTCCGCGAGCAAAAGACGGGTGTCTTGGCGGAGCGCAGGTATGTGTTGAGGCATGCGTAACCCAGGCGGCCTCGCCAGGGCAGCGGCAGGTAGTCGCTATTGACGGGCGGGGCTCTTGCGGCGCCGCGCTCCGGAAGGTCAGGTGCTTCCTCTGGGGCATCTATCCTACGGGCCTCGGGGTCCAAGCCTTTCCCACTCAAATCCTTGGCAAAATTATCCTTTTCCTCCTCGTCCGGGGTGGGAAGCTGCCCTCCCAAAGGCGTGTTTTTGGGCGGCTGGACTTTGGAAGGTGCCTCGAAGCCGGGCACGCGGCGCTCGGAGACGCGCGTCTCTTCCTCGATCTGCAGCTTCTGCCGTTTGGTGGCGCTCCTCAAGCGGCGCTCCATCCTAGCGAGGCCCTCGATAGCCAGCTGCATCTCCTCCTTGGCGAACTTCTTGCGCTCCTGTACCTCCTCGCTGTCGGGCTCCTCGCCCTCTTCGCGCCTGATGCCTAACATGTTCCCCGGCATCGAAGCAGTGCTCTCCTCAGGCATCATGGTCTTGGACATGCGGCGGTTCGATCGGCGGAGGTTGACTTCGGGACGAAGGGGTGTTTCGAGGTCGTCGGTTGTTGTAAGGTCCTGCTTTGGCGGCGACTTGGACGCCGACTTGGATTTGTTGCCCATCGTGAGTAGCGGGCGTGTCTCGGAGGGGAGGCGGGCAGCTGTTGGGTATTTGTGTGGTCGGGGTGGGAGTCGTCTCGTGGTGGAGGGTGTGAGTCGTCGCGTGGTGGAGGGTGCGGCTACGGAGCAAAGACTCCTCGAAAGCGGAAGGACGGCTGACGGTCGGACAGAGAAGCGACGGAGGGGTGTCAAGAGTCGCAGGTACGAGGACTGGGAAGACAGAAAAGCTGAGACACGGTGCGACGTGCGAGGAAGGGAACAGGCAATTGGCCAATGGGTTCGTAGGGCAGATGCAGACGGCAGCGGAAGGGTGGTGGTGGCGGCGGGCGTCATGCCCTCGCAGTGGGCGTTGCAGGACTCGGCGCTCTGTCAGGGTGTGGGCGACAGCGGAGTGTTGACAGGCGCGACGGGCTGATGATCAACCTACAGCAGCAGCTGTAATTGGGTTGGGGTGGCGGTTCGTTCCCGTCGGGACCAGCTGTTGGCGGGAGAGCAAACAAATGAGGCGAGTCTTTTTCTGGTGGTGACAAAGAGGTGGAAGAACAATAGGAGGAGGGTGAGGAGGGCGAGGAGGGGCAGAACCTAAGACGCTCGAGAAAAGCAGCAGCACACACGGCACTGGGTGACGGTAACACTCGCCTTTAGCCTCACCACAGCCGTTCGCCCCATCTCTGGCCGCCCCTCTGCTGGGGCTGGAAGCTGGAACGCGTCGATTTCAAGTCACCTTTTTCTGAGTCGAAATCCGCCAGATCCCTGAACACCAGAAATTTCTCAGCGAAAAAGGGGAGGATGGGACGGGGGAGAGGACACTGCTCCGGTGGCCACCTCTTCTTTGCCCATGTTTCTTTCCACGGCAGGCAACCGGAGCAAGGCACCCGCGCCTGGAGCAACAGAGTGGATGAAGTCATCGATTGCGGGGAATCGTGTGGAGATCCACCAGTGGGGACATCTTCCTGACACCCTGACACAGTCTGCCAACTGCTGTGGCGCTTGCTGCCAGGTGGCTTAGGGATGAAACTCTAGATTGGCCCAGCATCGACGATCCAACAAACACACTTTCTCAGAACTCAGAACCCAAAACCCGCGAGTTGGTGGGGAGACCAGCGTTGAGCATTCGTCGATGGAGGCCAACCCGCCCGCCACTTGAATATGATTGATTGCTCTCCCCTGGAACTCTTCGATCTCCTGCGCAACCATGCAGCGAGTGTGCTCCCAACTGACCCGAAACGGAGCCACAGATCGGAGACAATCGACACGCCTCCGATGAACGACGCATGGAAATGACCTTCCCACGTGTCATTGGCCTCCAGGCCGCGCATTTCTGTCGGCCATCGCGTCTCCCGTCCTTTCGACCACTTTCGGCCCTCGGTCCTTCGTCCTTCCTCAGTATCACTCCTCACACGCTCAATCCAGACGCACATTTTCCCCTGCGCCAAGACCACCAACACTGCTGAGCCTTGGGTCCAGATCTCCTGCAGGATCTGCAGCTTCCTCCGCACGCAGAACTAGACAGACACCGCCGCCACCTCTGGAGCGGAAAACAAAGGCCTAGACCAATGAGTGCTCCTGATCGCTGCAGGCTACGCTGCCGTTGGACAACATCCTGCCGAGACCAGCAATGACCCATGCACATCGAGATATCACCTTCCCGGAGATTTCTGGAGGAATCTCGGCCAGCCCGAGAATGTTGTAATGTGAGAGATGCAGCCGCGGGCAGGCAATGGCACCTCTCTCACACTCAGGGGAACCGGCATGGCCCTTTCTTTCTCTCCCGTCAGAATGAGCATGACTTCAACATCGTGAAGACTACCAGCATGTTGAAACCCCAAAATTACCCACAACCATGTCAGTGTTGAATTAAGGGCGCTAGCCCTACCTCGGTTGGATTGTACAATCAAGGCCTTGAGGCTTAAGTTTTGCTGGTAAGGAAGAAATATTCATGTCTCCAGGGGAGGAACCTGTAGACATTTGTCCAATGGATCCCACAAATGCCAGATAATCTGCCTTCTAATCTGGCATTGGTTTGAGTATGTCCTAGGCCTCCCTGTTGCCATATCTCGCATCCGCAAGCAGAGAGCGATTCTCGGCCACGTTTGACTTGAATCGACGTTGCTAATAAAATAAAAAAAAACCCGGGAAAGTCCGCCCGGCCTTAAATCTCGTCCTCTGGGGTTTGGGAACTGATAGCTGTCTTGAGTAATCTAGAGCCTGGCAGATGCGTTGAAAGGTTTTCAACTAATGGCAATGGAAGATCTCAGTCTGTCTAAGGGTTATAATGTTGTACAAGAGTGAGAACTTACTGCCCTACATGACTCCAGGGTGCGTGCTTCATCTTAATTGAAATTTGGATACATTGATTTTAAATTCACCAGCATTTCTCCTCCGTAAATTTTACTCAATGATTATTGCTACGGGTGTGTTCAGGGAAAAGCGACCGCCTGAATGTTGCCCCTCTGAGGTATCTGGTGACTGATCCTTTCCGCTGACCGGGGCCAATTAAAGCAGTCAAGTTGAGGTTAAGGACTAAAATGGATTCTATGACAGGGTTAACGCCGATAGCATAATGAGCTCACTTAGCCTAGCATCAGAGCCTCAAAACTGATTGAGAGGCGAACAAGGATGCGCCATGCTCAGAATAACTCATACTTCAAGTTTCCGGCAGTCTTGGTGGGCCCAAACGATGGTTGTGGTGAAGGCAAAGACTTTAAGTAATACTACATTTAATGTTTGGCTTGAAATTCTGAAGACTTTGTCTATATTGACTGAACTGACAGTGGACGGCAAGATGACTTGATCCTGCTCCAAGTTTCTCTTCTATGAACAGTTTTATTACGAGTTATAATCACCGTTTGGATACCCCTTTGCTAATACTATCGCAGTATTGAACTGGGGTATAAACCACTGTTTTGGGACCTGACAGTTGGACCCGCTGACGTGCAGGAGACAGTGGGGGGTCTCGACATTGCAATTTTCGTTTTACTTTCTCACGTGCAGGCCACGTCGTATTTAGATAGGCTTGCGGGTGCTTGCTCTCTTTCTCTCTCGGGAGAGGAGGGCAGGCGGGACAATCAACATTCTTTTCTGACGACGAGAACTCAGAGGAGTACACTAAGTGCAGACGGGAGAGGATGATGCTCTGACCGGAGGGATAGAGCTGATTGTTGTCAGAAGCGTGCCATGCATACGACGCCGGAGTCGCCTTGAGCCATGACTTGTTGAAGTCTTCGTTCCTCCCCCAAATTCACGACATCACCGTCACCAGACTTCGCTGACCAGAAGAAGGGTGTGGTGTGGTTGTGGATTTAGGTGCTTTGCACCAGTTCAGTATAAGAGCTTGCTATTTCTCCTCAGGCTCTCAGTGCTTTCTAAAGGTAGGTAGTCCAAGCTGTCACCCCTCGTTTAGTGTTGGAATATCTATGCCAGAGTCCAGTCCGGGCAGGACGACGGATGGATGGATGGATTTGGATGGATGGATTTTATTTCGCCCGGAGGCACTAAGCCTAAAGGGCCTTGGCACGCTAAGTACATTCGATTCCTCCGCTTTGCCTTGATCTCGTCCCAAGCCCTTACATTGTTTACCTTGTACAACGCCACATCATGCCTCTTTTCTCAATCGCGAGCAAATCGACTTGGAGGCTGCATTCTCCAAGTGTTCAGCGTCCTATCTTCAGCGGCTAAAGCGGGACCTGCTGGATGAGGTTGTGTGGTGTTAGTTGCGTGAGTTCCTTTAATGTGATCTGGAGTCACTGCGCTTGGCTCGGCCCTTGCTCGTTGTCCGGTTCCAATCTTCCCGTTGCCAATGCGCAAGTATTGATTTGTATTCTCAAGCTAAGCTCGGCAATACATTGTAGAGGTGGCAACGTGTCTACCTACATAGACCCTCTACCTTGCGTCCCCTTGGATCCATATCCGCTTCCTTCGCGGGGCACTACCGGTTCCGCAAGTCAATACCAGTTTGCACCTTAAGCCTACTTCCATAGCCAACCCAAAGACTCTACCCTCGATAGCCATCTTCAGGATCCTATCCTCTCAGTAGACCGACACGCGCGTCCGTCCTCTCGAGCCATACAGAAAGTGTCGTAGCTGCAGTCCGCCCACCCAGTCTTCCGTCGCTTCCATTGTATGCTGCGCCCCGCGGGTTGTCGAATCCGTTTCGCGCTGCCTTGCAAAGTCTCCTTGGCAAGGCCGACCGTGTCTCGCAGGAGTTCGCCCATCTTGTATCCTCTCTGTACCCGGAACAGCCAAGCAACACAGTGTTGTCCCTCCTACTAACCAAAGTGCTTCGTCGTCCTCTGTGTGGGTTCGGAACGCTAGGTCCTGTCGCTTGCCATCGCTGTGATCATCCGCTTTCTCTTCGCTTAGCGTCCCGTTCCCTTCCGGCAGAGCAGCCCGAGAGCACCCCAAGGGTGTCCTATCCCACGACCCAGTTGTCCGTCGATTGTAGGCTCGATTTCGCAGCCGTGTGTCGGGTGGTTTTTAAAATTGTTCCCTTGTTGCTTGTGGGTGGGGATTAGGGCTCTTGAGCCCTGCTCCCACACCCGTAGCCCCAGCCAGCGGACGGTGCTAACCGGTGTTGACTCTTCTTAGCTCTGCAAATACCTGGAGGCGAAGGCATTTACAGGTTCCCAGCCGGCACCACGGGGAGGTGAGAGTCATCGCCGGCCCCGGGCAGGACGACGCAACAGGGGGGGTTTATTACCGTGGAAGTAGTCACGTGGCCTAGGGCCTCGGGGACGGCTGCTTTAGCTGCAATGTCCGCACCCCCTCATTCTTCCCCTCTTGAAGAAAGAGAATATGATCCACCTGAACCACCAATTTGCACGTCCCTCTCAAGAGAAGAGGGTATTTGCTCTGTGTTTCCAATGTATCGCGATACCTGGTATTTCCTACATTTAGGTTTCAGCAATCAAGGAGTGAGCACCGACAAAGCCTCACAATTCGATCTTCACAACGGCTTGCTTTGTCAACCGGCAACGTAACATACCCAGATTTACAATTTATGAGCGTGGCTTACTAATGTCCAGACCATCGCATTGCATGCCCAAGTGTGTCCATTCCAATCTTTCAATTTGAAACCTTTTAAACGACAAAACAAACATCAGCCCTTGACGAGTGCAGAAGAGGCATGATACCAGCTAGCAGAGAATTGCGTCTCGCAATTTGAGGAGTCCTGAGCAGAAGTCAAGATCTAACTGTCTTTACGGACAAGGGCTGAAGGCAAACCATTCCGCTTTTCGGCTTCTTGGGGAGATGGCGGGAGTTCGCTGGTGGGGAATAAACGTTAAACATGAATTCATAGAAGACATCGAGCTACGAGGTCTTGCTTCTAAAAGGGGGGATGGAGAGTCTAGCTTTTGGGGTTGCTAGATCTTCTATTTTAAGTTACCCAATGACATATCCTTCTAACACCACCACGCCTTTCTCCAACCACCACTAGTATTGCTCACCACTTGATAATCTTCTGCGGGAAGAACTCATCAATGAGCTCCATATAGTACGGCTAGTTTTAGACGTTAGCAACTCTTTAACTGCAAGGACTATTTGGATGCAAATCTTACCTTCAACTCCTCCACCTTCGGCACATCATCCGACTTGCTGTACAAGTCATACGGGTTGAACGCCTTCACAGCGTTCAACAACACCTCATCTCCCTCGGCCATGAACTCTCTGTACGCGCCCTCCTTATGCCACGGATAAAACGAGTGAAACCGCACCATGGCCAGCGCCTCGCGGGGAAGGGTACTCTGGTCCTTGAGCACCAGATACAGAAACTCATCATGGCCCCAACTGATCATCAGGTTGTTGATTCCACACCCCGGCTCATACATGCCATACTTCGTCCCATACACCTCATGCTTCACATCCGGATTCACCGCAAACGTCTCCGGATAAATGCACCTCTCATCAAACCTGCACCCCACCGGGAACGTATCCCCCACCACATCCCACTGCCCCTGACAGCAATCATCAAAAAACAACATCAACTTCCCCAGGTCATGAATCAGCCCGGTCAGCTGCATCCAGCGGGGCTTGCCATCCCGACGAATTGCCTCGGCGCTCTGCAGCAAGTGCTGGATTTGGCTGAGCTCCGTGTCTGGGTCGCTGTCGTCGATGAGGGTGTTGAGCTTCTCGATGGCCTCCCAGACGGTCATCTCGGCACGCCTGCGTGACGGCGAGTAGAAGTGCTTGCGCGCGGCGAGGTTGTGCGCGACAGTCTGCTTGGCGTGCTGCTCGGCGTAGAACTTCTTGACGCGGTCGCACGCGTCGTCGTATTGCCGGAAGGTAGCCTTGTCCTTCTCGGCGTCGAACTGGGATTGCTCGTCGAAAGCGGGCCCGTTTGCCAAGCCTTTGAGGATGTTGACTTCGTCGACGGCGTCGGAGATGGCTTCAAGAGCGGCACCGTCCCGGAACACGGGGCGGACGTCAACGGCAGCTGCCATTGTGTAGGTTTGAGAGGAAGGGTTGTGGGCTGCTAAGGACTGTTACGTCGAGGGCAGTGATGGGTTGTGATGGCCTGGTAGCCTGAGGATGAAGTAGAAGAGTCGATAGATGAGGGCACAGTTTGGGTCTGGTTGGCACAAAGGCGTTGGGTTGGTTGTGCTAGTGTCCTGTGGGAGATGTGCTTGAGATGGTTGGGTTCTTCATGGGAAGTGAAGGGTCAAGATGTAGGGCAGGCCGCTTCCGCGGGAGCCCTTCACAACTTATAACGCCGCCACTGACGTCCACCCAGACTAGAAAATCCTCGGACAGCAAGAAAGGCAATCAAGCCCGATTGTGGAGGAGTACGGCATGAAGCCCCGAGGGATCCAACCGAGCCGTGAACCGTGATGGAGACGGAGGATCAACTCACGTCACTAGATTTGTTCATCCAGAGAGAAGATGCAGACAGCGAGGCAAGATAGAGGAAAACAGCGGAGAAACATGGCCCTTCTGTTCCACAGATCTGTCGACAACCATCTGTCGAGATAAGATCTCCCCCTCCTGAGCCGCAGAGATTTCTGGAACTGTGGGAAGTGATCCCCACGTGGCCAATGGTGTTCCTCATCCAAAGATGAGATGTGAGGTTGCACGCGGGCTCGATATAAGCCAAAATCGGCGAGACTTTCTTGTTTGAGACGAGACGGTGTAAGTTGCGGCGGGGACTCTCCACACAGCGAGTCTATTTTGGAAATAGGCAAGTTTCCCCGATCCAAGCTCCAAGTGGATTGATACAGGGCCAATGAGGTGCCGGATGTTACTCCTCCTGGCTGAAACTTCGATTCTGGGCCCGAGTTTGTGTGGGACAGCAGAGAGTTTTCGTGGGCCTTGATGGTTTCTGGTCGGCATTGGGAGAGGGGGGAGGTGAGATGTGATACGTCATGGTTATCTGTTGTGTCTCTCTGCAGGCTTGTGGAACAGAACAAGCAGGCACCTCACCAGAACGGGCCGTGGAATCTGCATGGCGATGCTTCTCCCCTTCCATGTCACTGCTGCCGAGATGGTCATGGACCAGGATAAAAGCCCGAAAACGGCTGGAGGCGCCAACTTGGGTCACCTCCAAAATCCGCAGGACTTCCGAGGCACGGGACCTTAATGCATCACCGCCAGATGCTAGTGTACGGATTACTGTCGGGAGAAAAGCCACAAATCAGAGACGAGTGTTTTGTCATGACGGTTATTTCGTGTATGTACAAGCCCTTCTGTGGGCCAGAGGCGCGGATATATTCCTCTTCTGGAAGCTGGACGGGGTCCGATGCGCGGTCCGATGTGTCATGGTTCTAGACCATGTCGTTCCCAAGCCCCTGGAGCCGACCCCCGCGTGCCCCGGATGTGCTGGGGACGGGTTATCCGAAAGTGGTGAACGTGGCCAGCCCGGACCCGTCCGGCGCAAGGGCGGGCCGGGCGCCGCCGCAAACGTTCTTGGGTGGCTGACTGTTATCGACCTCCGTCGCGCTTCTTTTGCGCTTGCCGCTCATTCTGGGTCAAGGCGGTCAGCACGAGGTTTATACGCAGATTGAGATTGGGTCTTACCAGTAACCCGAAGCGACCCCATGCTTTGAGCATGTTTTCTATGACGCCCTCGGTTGGCCGGGCGTGTTCTTGCTGAGTCTGCTCCAGGATGGCCAGCATAGCGTCTTGGTCCTCAACCCGTTGAAAATAGGCGCCGACTGTGCATGTTAGCCTCTTGTGTCTTAGCTCATCTATCAAGTGGCAACTTACAAGCCGAGATGGCCATACAGGCGGTAAACATGCTGGGTGGTGTCCATTGGTTACCTCGGCCAATTCCACAGACCTCCCGAACAGTCTCTCTGATGATGTCCTGAAGTGGTTGATTAGGGTTTGTTTGGACAGGAGCGTCATGGTAAAACTGGGGCTCAAACCTCAACCTCGTGCCTCTCCTGAGTCGTCACATGATACCCAGGCCCGATACGGTGGCCCAGCAGGAAGAGTGTTGCCAGGCGGTGATGCTGAACGCCAATCACTGTTGGACGATCGCGCGCTCATGGTTAGTGGAGTGTTTCTTGGCTGAGCGTAAGGGATTGCTTGCCTTGACAAGTTCGATGGTACCAGATGGCCGGGAACACGGCCAAACGTCGATCCTGCCTAAAAACGGGATCATATGATGGCGGCTGTCTCTCCAACCACAGCCTGTTCCACTCGTTCAACTCATCCCATCGCCAGCGGGGACGGTCAGCATCAAAGCAGAAGTTGAGAACGTCGGCACAGTGAATGACAGCCCTGTTTGCCCAGGTGTCATCGTCAACCTCGGTGAGCGAGCGGTCGACCAAACCGGGGTGGTGAAGGTTCAGACACACTGGCTGCCGTTTGGTGGCGGCCATGTAGATCTCCTGACGTAGTCCGACCCAAAAGGATGCCGCGCCAAGGGTGCCTGGGGCAAGAGTGCGCGACTCGACAAAGCGGTACATGCCAGGGAGGTGACCCCGGTCAGCATTGTGATCATGCATGTCAACACGCAAGGCACGGGCAGCTATGGGAGATGATCAGCTTGAAATCCTTCTGGAAGGTTCAGCTCAAAATGGTAAAGCATACCGTTCATCTCCTCCATGACCTGGAGAATAATGGTCGCTGCGAAAAGATGGTCGATGGAGTCGGGGTGAAACTGGGTAGGGTCCAAGAGACCCTTCATTAGGTTGAGACAAGCGGCATTGTAACCATTGGCAAGTTCGTTATACTTCTCCTTGCGATTGGGTTCGCTGCGAGTCTGGCCCAGATGGCGTGCTGACAAAGCAAAGATGGCATACAGCAGGATGGGGTTGTCCCTGGACAGTTGCGGCACACGGACTTCGAATGTTCCTGCAGACTCACATTAGCGGTTGTCTTGCAGGCTCGCAATGAGAATATTACGTTGCGGGTCACATAGATCCAGCTGCAAAAAGAAGGTCAGCCGAGTGTGCTGGTGTCGGGGTCGGCGGGTACGTTACCCATCTGGCGAGCTTCTCGACAAAGTGCTGGAAGAGATGGGCTTCTTCCCGGTTGACGAGGGGCCAGGTTGGGGCAGGACGGTCGGGGTCTAGGACGGCTGACGATATCATCAAGCGATCGGTGGGCGAGCCGGGGTGGGAAGCTGGTGCTGCAGCAGGCAAGGGCGGAGTGTGGTTGGAGGAGAGGTCTGAGGTGACAGTGGGGGAGTCCCAGACGGGGTCGAACTCGTCTGGACCGCTGTCAGGGCTGGAGGCATCGTGGATGACCGTCTTAGACTCGTCGATAAAGACAACTTTGCAACATGGCAGGTCAGAATACAGCTTCACCAACAGTTGATCTGAACAGAACAGGGGACAAACGTCTTCTTGGTGTCTTGACCCATTTTTGTTTTCCTGCGAACTTGAACTTGTCTGCGGTATTACCAGTCAGTCAGTATTGAAAATCCACACAAACAAACCACTGATGATGTGGATGTACTGTGTAAGAGAAGAATGGGCTCGCTAACTCTCACTGGTGACGCGGATCTTCAGGCCTGGCGGGCTGCAAGATTTGCCGGCATTGAGACAGCGGCCGCATGTTGGGGTCACTCTGTCGCCTGCAGCACAGAAGAGGGTTAGCAATGCAGGACGGATCCAACTCCGCCAGAGCATGTGCCATGTAAGTGGCCCAGGGTCTCGGAGGTCTGAGCATCACACAGCAGATGGGACGAAGGAAAAGTGGAGACCAACACTTCAGGTGATGTTCACGACAACGGACGCTGCTTCTAGTCAGCAAGAAGCTCAACATCTCAGGCTCTCGGGAACTATTGCCACTCACCATCCAAACCTCGACAAAGGTCGCGGGGCCGAGGCCGAGGCAGACGCGGCCGGGGTGGTGCCGGAGGGTGGCATCTGGCGGCCGGCAGTGTCGACACGGCATGCTCACCGGGAGGGCCAATGGGGGGCGCGCTGTCGGTTCCGAGCAGCTGGGAGCACAGACGGGACTGGAGACGGGAGACGGCGACTCGGGCAAAGTGGAAAGAATTGGAAATTTGGGGATTTCGATTTCGCAAATTCTTGCCCATCGAGCTGCTCAAGAGGAAGGCACGCCGTGGCCGGGCTGGGTGCTGTCCAATGTGCGGTCGGGGAAATGGACCCCGAATGAGCGTGCGCTGTGTGGTGTGCCCTGGCAGCAGCCCCCGCTTTTCTGCCACCAAGACCCGGGTCCGTCAGAGTTTAGCGCGCCGAACTTAGCGTCTGCACCCCGCGAAAACGAGCATCTGCGAGCATGGGGAAGCCGACAGCAGCCTGGAGAAATCAAGGTTGTTCTCAGGAATACCGACCATCTCGCGACAGATCCCACGCCATGTGGGTTTTCCCTGGCTTGTCACCTTGTCTGGCGTTCGCCGATGCGGGGAAGAGCGAAGAACGGCCACCGGCAAGTCCCAAAAGGGCTGTCCCTGGCTGTCCCTGTCTGTCGCTGTCCCACACAACCGACACAACCCACGCAAAAAACCCACGCAACATGTGCACGAGACACCGGCATCACCACTTCTCACCTTCCCTTCCGGTCGTAGCTGCGCGAGAGAACGTCGATTGTCGACCGACTTGACCCATGTGGCCTGCTGCAGGGAAAAGCTTTGGGAGGTTTTTGTCGAGTCTGTGAGGACAGGAACGCTCGTGGACGGCAGGGATCGCCAGCTTTTCTCCATTCTCCAACGCTGCTCAACCTCCAACCCCACCACCACTCCACCCGTCCCGATCCTCACCGCGCCGCTCATTGGGCCCATGTGAACTCCTCTCCAACTGGCTCCAGCCCACGGCTTTGCCTGATGGGCCCAGAACGGAGTCCGCGTTCTTAAGCTTTTCTTTCCCCAGATCAGACCAGACGCCTTTTGGGCCCAGTTACTTAACCTGGCCGCGAGTCTCTGAGTTGGTTGGATACTATCACCAGAGACAAGTTGTGTTGTGTTGATGCTGTCCATCCGCCAAAATCAACGATTGTAACAACACCCCCAACCGACAATGGCCGCGTCCGACACTCCCGCCGGCATCGCGCCCCCAGAAAAGGCGGCCATGGACGACGAGCGCGAGATCACCCGCCTCAAGGCCACCGACCGTGTCATCCAGGGAGCCAAGATAGCCACCCAAAAGGAACAGGACATGACCCTGCTGCAGGGCATCCGGCTATACCCCAAGGCCATCGCATGGAGCATTCTCATTTCGACCTGCATTGTCATGGAGGGTTACGATGTCTGCTTGATCAACAATTTCTGTGAGTCTCACCCCTTTCCGGTGGACCCATTTTGCTCTGGCATGTGAGAGTCGCAGACTGACCGTCCACAAGATGCATTCCCCCAGTTCGCCAAAAAGTACGGCGAGCAATTACCAAGCGGCGATTGGGAGGTGACGGCCCCGTGGCAAGCCGGCCTCAGCAATGTGAGTTCATCTTGTCAAAGATCAAAGATGAGACGAACCAGGAACAACGTGCTGACAAGTGGACCCCCCAGGGCGCCAACGTCGGTGAACTCATCGGCCTTCTCATCAACGGCTGGGTGTCGGAGAAGTTTGGCTACCGCTGGACCGTTATCGTGTGCCTGATGCTCATCAATGCCTGGACCGCCCTCTTCTTCACCGCCCAGAATGTGCAGACCCTGCTGGCCGCCGAGATTCTGTGCGGTATTGTATGAGGCCAACTCCCCTTTTTCCCCGAAGCATGCATGCTAACTGCCGTTCAGCCATGGGGTGTCTTCCAAACCCTCACCATCACCTACGCGTCCGAGGTCTGCCCCGTCGCCATGCGCGGCTACCTGACCACCTACGTCAACTTCTGCTGGGGTCTCGGCCAGATTATCGGCATCGGCGTCATCATGTCCATGCTGGACCGGAACGACGAGTGGGCCTACCGCATTCCCTACGCCCTGCAGTGGATGTGGCCTTTTCCCCTCGCCATCGGCATCTTCTTTGCCCCCGAGTCGCCCTGGTGGCTGGTCCGCAAGGGGAAGCTCGACCAGGCCAAGCGAGCCCTGCTGCGCCTGACCAGTCTGAACCGCGAGACCGACTTTGACGCCGACGAGACGGTCGACATGATGGTGCACACCACGGCCCTTGAGGAGAAGACCACCACCGGCGCTAGCTACTTGGACTGCTTCAAGGGGCATGATCTGCGCAGGACAGAGGTGAGACCCCTTTTTGACTGGAAACACCTGGGCAATGTGCTGACTGGCGGTATTTAGATCGTCTGCATGGTCTGGGCCATCCAGAACCTGAGCGGCAACTCCTTCTCCAACTACTCGACCTACTTCCTCAAGCAGGCCGGTCTTGACCCTGACGCTGCCTACGGCTTCGCCCTCGGCCAGTACGGCATGAACATGGTGGGCGTGTTCGGTGCCTGGTTCATGATGAGTCGCGGCATCGGCCGCCGGTCTCTGTATCTCTACGGCCTGTGTGGGCTCTGCACTATGCTCATGATCCTCGGCTTCCTCGGTCTTGTACCTGAGTCGCACCGAAGAGAGGGGTCCATCGCGACTGGCAGCATTATGCTTGGCTGGGCGTTGACGTACCAGCTGACTGTCGGAACCGTGTGCTACTCGCTGGTCAGCGAGATTTCGACCCGCAGACTGCAGATCAAGACTGTCGCTCTCGGGCGTGTTCTTTAGTGAGTTCAACAGGCCTTGAGAATACTAAATAGTATGCTAACTCAAAGTAGCATCATCGTCGGCATCATCTGCAGCGTTCTCACCCCCTACATGTTGAACCCCGGTGCCTGGGACTGGAGTAACTATGCCGGCTTCTTCTGGGTGAGTACCGTCCATTTCCTCTTCACCCAATAGCCCATCAAAAACTAACACATACTTCAGGGCGGCATCTGCTTCCTCTGCATCATTTACACTTACTTCCGCGTGCCCGAGCCCTCGGGTCGGTCCTTTGCTGAGCTCGACCTGCTCTTCCAGAAGGGCGTCAGCGCGCGCAACTTTGCGACCACCAAGGTCGACGTCTTTGGGGAGGACATTGACGGCGAGTTCATCCACAAGTACCACAAGGAGAAAGAGGAGGGGCGGCGGTCGCATGAGCTATGAAAAAAGCCCTCGAATGATGCCCGTGATACAGGCGCGGGACAGTAATAGTGTATTTTGAAGCGGATAATGGATATTTTAATGATGTTGATACACTTCACTGTTTCAATTCCACAGTCGCGTGAGATAATGCTCTCGAGGGTCGGGGACTTCCGCGTCGTTCCCTCGCGAGTGGTTCGTGGCCTGGCACCTGATGCCCAGACGACCAAACCGGAGGCCCAAATGCCAGGGTCCAATGACGTAATGGGCCGGCAGCCACCCGCTTGGTGAGAGTGAGCAGTTGTCCTCTCAAAAATGAGGTACAAGGTGGCGGGAAAGAATCAGGCACTTCATCCAAATAAGATCTGAAGGAAAGCCCCCAAAGTCCTGGATTTAGCGCAAACGGGGGAGAGGGTTGGAGGAGAGGTGTTGACCGGTTGCGCTGCCTAACACATGAAGAAATCAGGTACTAAATCCGAAAGTAAGAAGGCTTTGTTAATTGCGGAACAGAACCCCACCGCCTCGTACCACACCTCGCGGCCTGTTAGCGCAGCCCCAAGCGACCATTCAGCATGGTGACGTTGATGAACCATACCAGGAGCAAGAAGAATTATTCCAGCTTTCCTCAAGATGGAAATGATAATAAACCCCACCCGATTACCTTGTAGTCAACAGGTCGAGTCACACTTGGGCCTCGGTTTCTTTTTGGGCTATTATCCTTCGCTGTCTCTGAAACTGTGCCCCAAACAACATTCCATCACAGTCAAATCAAGCTTCGCTTGGCAACCCCGCCCCACCAAGACGGTCATTCCACCTCGCTGCCCACCCGTCGGTCTGCGCCCTTTCTGAACCTCGACAAGACAACTTCTTGAGCAAGAAAACCACCGACCCGAAGTCGTTTGCCTTTAACAAAGAAGAGCCAACCACCACAAACCCAAGATGGCGAGCCCCGCGAACCTGACGCCGGCACACAGCCCGCCAGGGCCAAATGCCCCGCGCCCCAAGGGTACGCTGCGCTGTTCCGTCATCGACAGACTGCCGCTCCAGGCCGGGACGAGACTGACCACGCCCAAATAAACAGGCATCCTCAAGAACTCGTACCGCGGCTCTCCCCCCGTCTCCCCTATCGAGACCCACGTCCACCACGCCGCGCCCGTGACGCCCAAAGAATCCAAAGAACTCACCATCGCCAACACGCAATACAACGCAGGCCACCGGCGTTCCTCCTCGGCGGCCGGCTCCCGCCCCGGCGGCGGCTCCCGTCGGCAGAGCTCCCTCCCGCCCGACAACGGCGACGAGGGCGAGGGCCAGCGGCTCAAGTGGGACGAGGCCAACCTCTACCTCACCGAGCAGGAGCGCTCCAGCACGATGAAGATCAACGAGCCCAAAACCCCTATGCCAAGCACTACGACCCGGCTGAGGACCCGTCCGACCTTGAGGACAACGCCGACATTGCCGAGCCCATCAACCCCGATACAATCGACATGGACCGCGTCGACGGCGTCCCCACCCCACCACCACTACCACCCAACCCCCGCCGCACGGCCGCCGCCGCCGAAGACGAAATTCCTCCTTCTCCTCGGCGAGCCGGAAGACTCCATCACGGACCACGAGGATTTCCCGCGCCCACGTCGCCCAGCCGGCCCCGCGCGGTGCACGTCAACAGCAGCGGACACGACACGGACGGCGAGGAGTACCTGGTGGGGCTGAGCGCGGAGGAGCGGGAGAAGCACAGAAAGTTTGAGGCGATGCGCAAGAAGCATTACGAGATGAGGAACGTGGCGGCGCTGTTGGGGCATCCGGAGGATGAGGAGATGGAGGAGGATGGGGAGGAGGAGGATGGGGAGGAGGAGGATGGGGAGGAGGAGGATGGGGAGGGGTGCCGCCATTGCCGACGACGGGGAGGATGAATGGGAATGGGGTTTAGATAGATGGGGGTTGGTTTCTGGTGGGTGGGAGTTTTGATCTTGGGACGCGCTGATTCATGCAAGACACACGGATGGGAGTACTGGAGGTAATCTGCGATGGATGATGATGGTCTTGGTTTTTTCGTTGCAATCTTTTGCTCTGGCGAGAAGAGAATGGTTGATATCCGCACACGCCGCATCTTGACAACTGGCTTTTTCCGGAAGGAGGAAATGTGAAGGAGGCATACTGTGTTTTGCTTTACCCCGCCAAACTTGGCTGTCTATTTTCGGCATGGTAGCTCGTGCTCTATTCATATTTAGATATGTCGTGGCAAAAACAGATGATCGACTCTGTTTATAACAGCCCTTTGCGCGCCAGCTCGACCTTGCGCGCTGCCTCGCCCGCCTTGAACCCGCCGCGAGACACACATATCCGCTGGCCCTCGGCAAGCTCAAACTTGTCCTCGTGCGACGGCCACGCGCAGGGGCAGTGGTGCGGGAAGTGGACGCATGCTGACCGGGTCCAGATTAGACATGCCGTGTCCCAGCTTAGTCGTGGAAGGGGTAGCTAGAGGAGAAACTCACCAAGAGTATCCGGACATAGATAGTTATCGCAGTGTAGCCGCGCGTAGTTCTGGCGGTATAGGGAGGAGTCGCTCGGGCCGTTCTGGGCTTGCTGGCGCTGGTGGCCGTGGCCGTGGTGTTGCTGTCCGCCGCCGCTGAACATCTGGTCGAAGAAGCCGCCGAATTGCGCCGAGACCACGCTCGACAGGGCGAGGAGGAGGAGAGCGACGAGACGCATGGCGTGTGATTCCGTCAGTATGCCGGGTTGTGTTGTAGTTTCCGTAGGAAATGGGTGAGGTAATTTTGGGGGGTTTTTCGTGATGATGAATTTGACGGTGTAAGGTAATCTGTTAAGTCGGACTTCGAGGTTGATGCTCTGCTGGGATACTTTGTCAAATTAGGCATAGCGCAACTCTGACTACAAGGCCCCACATCATTGCATTCGCACAATGTCAGGACCACCTGCAAGCTGTAATGAGAACCATAGTCGCCTCTAGACGTTTTATAGAGTCTGGAAAAAAATTGAGATAGGTTGTAGAAGAGTATACTTTGTGCTAGAGAACGTAGATTAAGACTCAGGGTATGGAAAATGTGTTTCTGGAGGAGCCATTGCATCTCCCGTCCAACTTGGCATCCTATCTTATCGGCAGGTACTGTTCCTGAAGCTGACTAAGCCGAAAACTTGAGGCCGGCAAGCAACACCCGAGTGCTGAGCAGAGAGCACTGGTTCCGGGATCACGCTCTCCAGCTCACCGACTACCATTGCCGCGAGACACCCTCGCGAGTCGGTCCCAATGCATTTTACACGGCTGCAGCGGCCCCTCCAGATGGCTGCTGCCAGCAGCAGCCGGCCCTTTTTTGCCGTGCTGAGGCCGACGACGACAACATCGACGACAACCCTCGAGGACCGCTTCGCCAGCCTCCGGATCGCCTCGCCCGCCGTTGCCAATGCTGCCGTCGAGGGTCGCCGTTATGCCTCCGTCAAGTCGCAGGGTGCCTACCGGCTCAAGTCGAAGAAGACCATCATGAAGAAGATGGGCGCGAAGAAGACGGGCGGTACGTCTTCTCGGTTGCGCGTCGGGGGGACTGCAATTGCGGTTGCCATTGTGACCGCTAGGGGAGGAATTGGCCCTGCCGGACGCAACGTGCTAATTTATGCCGCCTCCCGCAGACCAATATGTCATCACCGGCAACATCCTCTACAAGCAGCGCGGCACAATATGGCACGCCGGCGAGAACGCCATCATGGGCCGCGACCACACCATCCACGCCGCCTGCACCGGCTACGTCAAGTACTACCGCGACCCCGAGCGCCACCCAAAACGCCAGTACATTGGTGTCGTCTTCAACCGCGAAGACAAGCTGCCATACCCCTCTTCAGCCCCCCGCCGCCGCAAGCTCAACCTCGCCGTCGTGCCCCGCAAGGTCGAGGAAATCGTCCGGGACAACACAACACCTAGCGGCATCCCGCGCTCCGTAACGCGCCACGAGACTGCCGAGACGGCCGGGAAGACCGAGGCTCCCAAGGCCGAGGCAAAGGCCGCCGTGCCGCCACCAACCCACACCGTGCGCCTGACCGACGGCAACGCCGTCCTGTCCAGCCTGATCAACGAGAAGCTGTACAGCAGGCAGCTGAGCCAGGCCAAGCGGGACGCCGAGCAGCGCGAGGTGGAGAAGGAGCTCGAGGCCCGCAGGCTCACCCGCGTCTTCCACCTGCAGAAGGACTACAGCTACCGCGAGAGCAACTGGGAGATCGGCCGCCTCGTCGGCGACGTCGGTGTCATCCCCGGCACCGAGAAGACCGACTCGAGAAAGGCAAAGTTCCGCCTGCGCAGGAGGAAACGCATGGTCACCTTCCGCGGCATCAAGAAGCGCAAGGCCGCCAAGGCTGGCCGTCGCGAGGAGTACAAGCAGTTTGTGCGGGCGAAGCGCGAGAAGACGATGGCCCAGAGAGCCGAGGCGACTGCTGCGTTCAAGGCTGCTCAGGCTCAGGCTGCCACTGCGGCCAAGAAGGGTGCGGTGGGCAAGGACGCTGAGGTCAAGGCTTGATCTGGGGCGTGAGTGTGGTGGATGTGGTGGAAGAAGTGCTTGGTATGAACTCGGTGTCTGCCAGACAATGAATCTGCGTGTCCAGCGATATTGTACACTACTTTGTTACAAATAGACTCTGTTCAAAACCAGCGTCTCGAACCATTCCCGACGCCGTTTCCACCATGAGTACCAGGCATCTTCAACCCTTTTTTCAGTTGAAGAGCACATTGCTGACCGGACGTGCACTTTCAGGCTGGAGAATCTTGCCATCTGATGTCTCGGTGTCTTCGCTCCTCGACCCGCACCATTCCTCGGGATGTTTGCCATGATCCCTTGCGCCGAGGCAGCTGACGCCATGGTTCGGAATGCAAAGACCAAGCAGCGGAAAGCAAACAAACATGGCCTTTGTGCCCATCACCGTCAACCTCGGATTCTATCGACAATGCATTGCTGTAGTGAAGTGAGATTCGTCCAAACCAAATCAACCGCTACCACCCGCATGTGGGCATCCATGAACCGTCCCGCCCCGGGCTTGACCGTCTGCTTGCCTCGATTGCATCCGCCAAGACGATGAAAACAGATAGAATAGACAACTTCACCCAATGGGTCGAGGAGGGGAGCAGCCTCCTCGATACGGACAGGGAACGCGACCACTCCTCCGGTCCCTTGGTTGCGAGGTCCCCGACCACTACCACACCTCACCGAGGCCACCCCGGCTCACCCCGCAGGAACAGCATGCTCCTCAATCCAAATATCCGACCCAGTTTTAGCATAAGAGCCGCATGGGAGTCGGGCAACAGAAGCCCTAGGAAATATCAAGCCTGTAGGGGCCTTCGCTCGCTGCCGATCAGCTCAAAGATTCGGCGTTGACAACGCTCACAGGGCCAACTCCAGATGGCATGACCCGGACTTTCCCCAACACAGGCCAGAACTTAATACCACCTCCACGTCAGGTCTATCTCCAATCCACCAGCTCCGAAATATCTTGGCAGAGCCCGTCTAGCACTTCGAGCAGAAAACACATCCGAGACACCAACACCGACAACTACCCCCTTCCCAAACGCCGCTTGTTGGCAGAGATGTACACCGCTGCCGCCTCGGGACGGTACTCGTCTTCATGCCCACAACCAGGTTTCGGCATCCGCGCACAGAGCGAACAGCGGCGAAAGGGCGGTTTCTCCGGAGAAGCGATGCGCCTATCCAGACCTTCATCCCGGCTGGGGCAGACGACTTCGTTGCCTTGCCGCCGATTTCTTCCTACTTTGGCCCGGAGTTGTCCAAGCAAGAAGAAATGGCCAGCAACGTTTTACTTGAAACTTTCTGCCCGGTGCCTCAGGTGTCTCACAGGGAGAGTATCACGTCTGCGCCACGCGAGCAGAAACAGATTACAAAAAGAAGGACCCATTCGTTTTGGAGGTTTATCTCGCCGCCTATTGCTGAGGATGTTGTTTCTGAGGTCTTCCTTGTGGAGGATTGGGGGGGCAGGAAAGGAATCATGGTCCCGGGTGGCACCAAGAGCATTCGCGTGGTAGAGACCAACGGGCCTGAATCTACTTCAAAGTTTTACCCGGGCGTAGTATGGGATGACGGTGGAGCGAACTTGGACGCTCTTCAAAGCTTGGAGGGTGCACATACAGACAGAGCCACACCCAAAGCTAAAGACATTGGTCGGCCTGCCAAAAATAGTGAAGAAAATCCGATCACGGTGTATGGTGACAGACTTTACTCAGATTGGACGGGCCTTTGGGGTAAGCTTTCACCCAACTTTCTCCGAGATGCCATCATCTTACCCCTTTCGCAGATAGTGTCTTTCACAAGATTCCTGGCGAAGGCGCCCTCTTCCCCAGAATGATACCTCTCGCGCGTGGGACATCCAGAGCCGTGGATCTGCCCGATTCGAGACTACCAGACCATATTCGCCAATACCTGGGCTCTCGGAGGGCACTTCAGTTTAAGTGGCTTTGATTCCTCGTTCCGCCTCTTTTCATGTCACGCTAGTGGGCAGTCCAGGCGGGTCATCGAGAATGCCTCAACGACAACATGGACGGAACGAAGTCCGTGGTTGGAAAGCGTGAGACTGCCGATGCCAGTTCAGGGAAAATGCCTCCCAGCGTGGTCTCAAGGATTCCCGTTGACCCAGCTACCGCTCCGCCACGGGCAAGTCCTCGAAAACCTGGACAAAGGAAGAAGGAAAGGAGGGATAAAAAATAGGAGTAAGGAAGTGAAGGGGCAAGACCATAACGCCGGCTTTAACAGCACCGCCGACCCTCAGCCCACTTTTCGCTTCAGCTCTCGTACCTCAAGCCTGCTTCCCATCGGGGAATTCGTCAACGCCAGCGCGTTTAGGGTCAGCAGAGATTCAAAAATAGCAACTCCAGTCAGCCCTAGGATCCGACGAAGCTTACACCGCCCACATAGTAACCAACCATCCAGCGGCTCACCCCTCAGGCAACACCTAACAGCCTACCTCACCCCCAAAACATCACTTCCAGACAGCCCTTTCCTTCTCGAGCTCCTTTCACACGCCCGAAGACGGAAGCTCCCTCACCCATGGAATCAAGCAAGTCGGCGGACATCCAACCCCCAAAACGCTCTGCGCCGCCCTCGCCTACCTTACCGGTGACGTCAACTCGGCGCCGTGCAGCATCTGTGCTGGCCGCAACGGCAACACCAAAACCCCAGAAGCCAACACAGTTGCCGTAGTCGTTCCTTTCCCGAAGTGTATTGTCCTTCCTATGGGAGCTTCGGCTAACCTGAAGGAGTACTTTGGCACTGGAGCGTGCTGCAACCGCTTTTACCGGTCCACAAATAGCAACAGCAATAACAAGAAAACACACTACATCTCTCAGTTTTCACTGGCCTTGTTCGACTTTGGCGGGGTTGCAACACTACTCTCCCCCAACACCTCTCCACAAAGAGAACAGGCTCCAGAGATACCCCTTCCTTTCCAATTAAATCCAGTCCAAACGAGAACACCATCACCACCACGACCACCAAACCCCCAATCGCCTTAACAACCCTTCCTCCCCTCCTCCCCACCTCCCCACAAGCCCCTCCCTTCCCCCATAATCCCCACCTCCAACTTCAATTTCAACACAGCCTTCGCGGCGCGAGTAGCCGGCAGACCAAGATTGTATCCATCCGGAAAAATGCCAGCGACAGACCAGGTACACTAGACCAAACATCACCGACAGGGGCAGCGGAGGCAGCAGCAGCAGCAGTAGCAGTAGCAGCAGCACTAAAGCCTAGCAATAGCAAGAGGCAGAGCTCGATCAAGAAGCTGGCTGCGAGGTTTGGAGTGAAGGGAGCGAGGAGGGAGGCGATGGTTTATAAGCCGAGGAAGGAGGTTAATGAGAAGGGGACGGGGCTGGGATGATGGTGGAGGAAGGGCACTTGACCACTGGGGAGGCGAGGAGGTTGTGGCGGAACTTTGAGAGGAGAGCTTGGGAGGGGAGTTTGGGGAGTAAGATGCCTGGTGGGACGGAGGGGTCTGGGGGTGGGGAGGCCGACGGAGTTGAGGAAGAAGAGTAACAGGAGCCTTCGCGGCAATCCTGCGAGCGGCGGTTCTTACAAGACAGGTGGTGAGCCAGTATCGAACGGGAGCAGATCCGGGATGGGGTCAGGAGCGGGAAAGAAAAAGGGAACAGTGCCGTCCCTGTCGTTGATGATGGCTGGCTGGGAGATTGCACCTGGTAGGATGCGGGCAGGAACTGGAGAAAGCTGAAAGTGAGTGCTCCATTGACTCCCCGTTCAACTCCTTCAAGCACCTATCAAAGCAGCATCCCTTACAGTAAACAACTACCCACTCCAACCATCCCCTCCGTCATATTCGTCCTGACCCTGACCTCCTGCTAACACCTTCCCCTCGCAGACATAGCCTCCTCATCCTCCTACCTCTTTCACGCCCACCCCGGCCCCATACTCTTCGACGCCATCCGAGCCACGTTTCAAATTCTCGACATTCCGCTCGGCGGCACCATACGGTGAGCAGCCTCAAACCCAACCTTAACATCGGATTCAGACTACTCGCGCATCTGTTCAGTCGCGCGCGGCATCGGTCGTGTCAAGCTGACTGGCGTGGATGAGTTCCCCATTGGGATGAACGGGGTATGGAAGGTTAGGCAGGGGGTGGAGTGTCGTATGGTGAAAATTGGGAGTGGCGGGGCGGTGGTGCATGTTACTGCTTTCAAGGATGATTAATCTTGGATATGGCGGTGTTAGTATTTACTGTTAGGAGATGATACTTCAGGCTTGAATACCCAGACGTGTTGATCAAAACAGCGTTCTTTCAGGGCCATTTCTTAACGTCCACCGAGTTGATGCTTGGATATTGTAAGGTTGTAGATGAAAACCCCGTTGTTGGTTGATGCACCATTATCTCCCAACCTGACTCTCATAAAATATGTTATTACCTTGTTGTCATGGTATCGTTTTCCGTTTCCCAACCCGAACCCGATGCGCCAGCCCAAATCCCAAAACGCCCGTGATTCCCGGTTAAGTAAGCCCCCTATCAGCGGAAGATCCTCCGCCCGCCTGTCCTCGTGGGAAACCTCTCAACGCCTGCTTGTTGCTGCTGGTAATGAATCCACTGCATGCCCACACCACCGCCCTCAAAGCCCTTCCTATACCGGCGGACGGCCTCGCGCAAGTGCTCGGGCCGCAGCGGCCCCCTACGATCGTCCCTATCCGGCCCCTTGTCCTTATTCTCCTGGGTATCCCCTTCCCCGTTCGTGGCGGGCATTGGTTCAGCTGGGGGCGGCGGCCCCGGCAGATCGGTCTGCTTCTCGGCCATCTTCTCGATCCACTCGCCCTGGACGCGGCGGGCGCTCTCGATGACATCGCCGATAAAAACCTTCGCTACGGCACGCATTCCAATGACGACATTTTCGGCAACGGATTGTGAGATGGTCGCGTTCACGAGCTGTGAGGTGAGGTTTCAGCCGGGCTGTGAGAGGATAAAGATTGGAGATAAACATACCCTTCTCACTGAGGCCTTGCTAAGGTTTGCGGCGCGCCAGTTTTCGTAGCGGGCAAACTGGTCTGGCTTGAGAGCGCTGATGAGCATGCCCTTGATGCGATGCTCCTCCTCCTTCTGCTCTTTGGTACGGACGTCTGCGGTGGCAGCGACCTCAGTAGGGCCTTCGTCCTCTGCCTCGCCCTCGTCACCGCCGCCGGCTGCCACGCTCTTGCTGCCCCGCCCGACGGCACTGTCGCTAACACCACTGACAGCGGTGGGCGCCCGCCCGCCAACGACTGACGGTGTCTGCTCGCGGGCCTTTTCCGCCTTAGACTTGCGGCCGCGCTTCTTCTTAATCGGCGCGGCGCTGATCTGGCTGCCGCTGACAAAGCTCATGGCGTCAACATCGATGGACGGAGATCGCGCGCCAAAGGGCGAGGCGTCGTCGGGTGGGAACGAGGTCTGTCGGAGCGGATGTGCTGATGCCGGGGCGGATGCGATAGAGATGGCGGATGCCTTGCGGCGTTTGAGGGCGGGAGCAGGGACGCCATCGGCGGTGCGTTTCTTGTTGGTCGACATCACGAGTATGCCCGTGATGTCGAGTCGGTTGTGGGAGAGGAGATGGCGGAGAGAGGAGGTGTGTTGAAGCAATCCAAGACCCAGCTCAAAACGGGTAAGGCACTGACTGGGCTGGCGTGGCCCGAGCTCGAGTTGCTGAAGCCAATCAGAGGCTGCAGTTGCCTGAACTGAACTTGATTCTAAGAAACGTTCAATGGGACAAGTCGCTATTGTCCTCCGGAAATGAAAGCGCACGACGGACACGAGGATCACGATATCAGCTTCAAGCTCGAGGTCGCGCCGCGGATGATTCCGTCAGTTTGCTGTCCAACGCGACGCTCACCCCTGCAGCCTCGAACAAACGCCACTGCTCCACAAAAAAACAGGGGTTGTTTGCTGCCCCATAAAAGCCGAAGATACCCACTGTGGATAAGAGCCAAATGCTTGTTTCGTTTCAACAAGAGGCAAGAGGCAACGACTTGCAATTCGCGGCAACAGATCTGATTTTTTTATATATATATATATATATATATATTTTAAAAAAAAGGCTAAATGGTTACTCCAGATTTGATTATTGGTTGCAATTGATCCGAACTGTCTGTTCTCTTCGTCTCAGGCTGTCTCAGAACAGACTCGGCCGCTGTTTGACGTCAACGATAAGATAGCAACATCGCCGCTTGGCGATCTGGATGCGGAGGAAGAGGAGAACTGGGGTTCGAAAATTTCGGAGACAGCGGGACCGGAGACCCTGACTCCACGAGTCCACGGCTGGAACTCCTCCTAGTCCCTGGCCCCTGACTCCATCCTGAAAGTTGCGCACCTCGGGCATGCAGTCAGTCATCTGCCCCTCGATTCCACTCCCTGGGCGATACTGCTGTGCTGGTACTGCTTGTCTTTTTTCTCGCTCTCCCATCTCCTAACTCCCATCACCTCGACCACCCAAAGCCATTTACTCGACGGCGCAATGGCTCAGTACGACTCCCACTCGGGCTCCGACAGCTCCTCGCTCGCGGCGAACGGCGGCAAGAGCAACAAGCGGAGCAAGAGCAGGGACAATGGCAAGAAGAGGTCGCGCGACGCCGACTCCAAGACTACCAGCACCACCGCTCCCAATGGCGCCCACATTGGCGAGCGCCGCTCCAGCGTGAGCAAGCCGGCGCGCGACTTCCGCGACAAGCCCGAGCCGCCACCCAAGAAGAAGAAGAGAAAGACGTCGACCCCCGCTGTCGTGAAGGAGGCGCCGACACCGGACGAAGCCGCCGAACTCTCGACTCGCTCCCCCCGAGCCCCGTCATCGACTTTGACGGCCTCAGCCGCCCCAGCGCAGGGACCCGCGAGCGGTTAGAGGAGGACGAGGCGCAAAAGGAGACGCGACTGGCCCGCATGAAGGGCGCCGTCCGGACCCTGCTCGAGTGCGTCGGCGAGGATCCGGACCGCGAGGGCCTGTTGGCCACGCCCGAGCGGTACGCCAAGGCCATGCTCTTTTTCACCAAGGGCTACCAGGAGAACGTGCGCGACATTGTCAACGGCGCCATCTTCCAGGAGAACCACAACGAGATGGTCATCGTCAAGGACATCGAGGTGTTCAGCATGTGCGAGCACCACCTGGTGCCCTTCAACGGCAAGATGCACATCGGCTACATTCCGTCCAACGCCGTCATCGGCATCTCCAAGTTGCCGCGCATCGCCGAGATGTTCGCCCGCCGTCTGCAGATCCAGGAGCGCCTCACGCGCGAGGTCGCCAACGCCATCATGGAGATCCTCAAGCCGCAGGGTGTTGCCGTTGTTATGGAGTCGGCCCACCTGTGCATGGTCATGCGCGGCGTGCAAAAGACGAGCACCAGCACCATCACAAGCTGTGTGTTGGGCTGCTTCGAGCGCAAGGAGAAGACGAGGAACGAGTTTTTGAGTTTGATTGGCGTCAACCGCCGCTGATCACATGAGGCTAGAGGGGGGTGTATTTTCAACAAAAGGGGGCCGGATAAGATCGTCGTATATTCCGTGGCAGCAATGCTAGGCAAGCGTTGTTGAGTTTTTCTATTTCGCATCTGCATCGAGCTGGCGTTTTGGGGTTAAAAAAGGGCGGGAGGTCACGAACGCGGGCGCGGATCTCAACATCGGGCTGGCTCTCTGATTTCTTGGTAGCATGTTGGCGGTTGTTTGGTCATTCAACACGGCACGCACCTTCTCTGGGCCCGGGCAGTGGTTTGGTTACAGAAATATTAGGGGGAACATACCAGTACATTGTAGTACATAGAGCCTGGTTTAACTATGGGTTGCGGCCGAATTCAACCACCGCAAGATGATGCCTGTTTCTCTCTCTCTCATATCATACCCCTGACCAACCCTGACAAACATTATTTTACTCATACACACAGAACCCTCCTGTCATGACACTTTCCTCACAACCCGTCCAACCTCCCCCCTTCTCAACCGCCTCCACGCGCGCCCTCACCACCTTCCACACCTCCTCGGCGACCTCCTCCACCGACGAACTCGCATCCACCACATGCAAATCCTCCTCCTCTTGCCGAAACCGATACTCCCTCCCCGCCAGCACCAGCCCCGTCGTCGCAGGCAGGCCCACAGCCACCTCTTCCCTCGGCCCCTCCTCTCCTCCCGTCTCAACAACAGTCGCCGCGTCAATCTTGCCCATACTCAGCCCCCAGAACAGCTCCCGCACGCGGCGCTGCATCTCTGCTCTTTCGTAGGCCTCACCGCCCCAGCCGCCGCGCAGGCGCGCCTGGCTCTCGTCCAGGTCAAGGAAGAGGACGAGGTCCGGCCGGGGGCAGGCCGACTTCTGGTGCGCGAGCCCAGGAGAGAGTGAGGGAGGGGTTTTGCTTGGCGGCGGAGTAGACGATACCGCTGTGGTAGTAGCGGTCGCAGAGGACGGTGGTGCCGGTGGCGAGGAGGGTGGTGATGGTTTTGCTTTAGGATTTACGGTTCAATATCTATCACACTGTACGTAGGCGAAGAGGGGAAGAGAGGGGGGAGCGTACGCTGCCTCCCAGCGGTTCGCGCTGAACAGCAGGTGGATGACGTGGTCGTCCATGTCGACCTGGCTCTTGAGGTACGAGTCGATCATCTGGCCAATGGGCGTTGTGCGGTCTTTTTCATTCCATCGCTCTCATCAGCCATCCATCCGCAGCCTACACAACACACTGTGCACATCTCAAACATCACAGACATACCCGGGAATCGCATAACCTTCACCTTCTTCCCCAGCTCAACAAACCGCTGCTCCAGCAACTTGACCTGCGTGGTCTTGCCGCTGCGGTCCAGCCCCTCGAGGACGACGAGGGCGCCCCGGGCTACCTTCTCATCCCCGCCACCAGCACCGACATCACCACTCTCCTCGGTCGTCTGAGCCGAATCGGGCAACGACGGGTGCGGGGCGGGTGCTGCCACTGGCACGGGAGTGACGAGGGCCGACACTGCCGATGCGGCCGTAGCCAGGTCGTTGATCGAGGCCATGATTTGAAACAGAAGGTCAGGACAGGAAAAAAAATGGGAGAGAAAATGGGATGGCTGGGCCAATGGTTCACTTGGCTGGTTCGAGAAGCACAAGGACGGGATGGGGTGGAGGGATGAGTGCATGCAGCCGCTGCCGCGCCAGAGTGATTTCCACGGTCGTTCCAGGGACCACTTTCAGGTTGATGAGAGCAGTTCGAGACCCTTCGCGGGGCACAAGCGGAGCAGTCTCTCAGTCTTGGCACGGGAGCTCCCTGCCAGTCGAAATTATGGAGACAGTGCCAGCTGGCAAAGCGGCGCATCATGCATCATGAATTCAGGAACACGGCACTCTCCTGGGGGGCACAAGATGAGGCACAATCCGCCCGTCTGCACGAGTGGAATGGCTGTGGTGT
Organism: Collariella sp. IMI 366227; assembly: GCA_027946355.1. NCBI lineage: Eukaryota > Fungi > Ascomycota > Sordariomycetes > Sordariales > Chaetomiaceae > Collariella > Collariella sp. IMI 366227. The sequence goes on along the minus strand of JAPEUS010000033.1, from coordinate 83,419 downwards.
GCATTGTGCAGTGGCGTGGCTTCTGGTCTGCTGCGCTGTTTGGGGTTTTCAGCTGCTATCAGACAGGAGAATGGGAGAATGGAAGGGCGGGGGGATGGTAGGCGATCACCTGCCACTGCTCGGTTGGGTTTTGGTGGGGTTGGTCGAGGTTCTGGAAGGAGGGGCTGCTTTGTGTTGCTTCTTGTTCCCGACTCCCGAACTGGCCGTTTAAAAAAAGAAAGACCTCGACTTTTCTCCGAGCACTCTCTCCCCTCCCTGCTGGGCCCATGAGCCCTTGGCAGCAGACGGCCGTTGTAAGCCAGTTCAAGCTGTGCTACGTCATTATCAGAAGCGGCGCAAACAGCATTGAGAATAAACTCTGGAGGTGGGAAAAAGTCAGTCTGTCTTGCGGGCAAGAGGGATCCAAACAGAGCAATCGTACGAATCGAAGGATGACTGCGCCAGCCACTGTCTGGGCTAGCCAAGGCAGAGAGGAAAAAGGAGCAGCCAGACCAGAGAGATATGGATGGATTTTGCGATCTGCTTTGCCATGTTGGAATGCTGATCATCTCGCTCGCCCTCCTCTCTTCCGTCTTGCTGCTCTCCTTCTGAGCCATCTCTGGTAATGAGCTCCTCCCTGGACTTCCATCGGACACACTGTCTCAGTTGATCTGCGCCATCCAGCAGCCAGAGTGGAGCCACAGGCATCAGCGCGTGAGCTTTTCCCACGAGGGAGAGAATTGGATGGACGTCCCAGAGAGACGAGCGCCCAATATCGACCCTGCATGGTACAACGCCTCGCCCGTCTGAGACCCGGATACTCGAGTGCCATTCATTGGATTTGTTCATTTCCTGTCCATCGAGCAGCATTTCAGGTTTCCCGTCCCGCGTTTCGCCCTTTAAGCCCGGCCCGGCCCCCCTTTGCGCCCAGCGGACGTCGTTCTGTCTCGGACTCAGCTTTTCTCTCGTCTCTCGTCTCTCCTCAGTCCCGTTGCTCACCGCTCCCTTCCCGCCGTTTCGCGCCCTCTTCTCTCAGTCATTCTCCTCCGTCCATTACTCGCTGCTCTCAAACACGGCCCTCGAGACGGTGTCCTGTTCCTGCATCAGATTAGACCACACAGCGCGCCCCGTTTCACGCTCAGCCTCTGAAATCATTCCACATTGCGCGCGACATACCTGCGCGACGCAACATTCCCCCCTTGTTTGGACCCCTCCCGTCGCGACTCGCGACCGACACACCCAGACCGTACTCAGCGGCCCGCCGTTCCAACAGACCCATTGTGCAATAAGACTCAGGCTCTCTCTTATTATTGCCGCCCTCGTTTCGTTTGGCGACACTCTTGTGCTGTGTTCTTGTTGTCAACAGCAGACCCGCCAACGAACACCAACGCGCGGTGGAGTCAGACCGCAATTGGGTTGCGCGCAGACTCTAGCAGCGCGTCAACACCAACATACTTTCCGTCTCACATCACCACCCCCAGACTCCATCCAACATGGCAGCTGTGAGCCGCCAACCGTTTGCTCCCCTAGACGGCGCGCGGTTGAAGAGCCTCGCGAGTATCAAGAACAGGCAAAACGGTATGTCGCTGTTGCTCAATCCTTGCGCATTCACCAGCTCTGTCTTTCGGGCCTTGCGTGTTCACAAGTGCTTCTATCCCGCTCTCTCTTCCATATGACTCGAACTAGCGGCTAACATCCGCCAGCTTTCAAAACCTCCCCTGGCAAGCGGAAAGCTGCCGACGTGAGCGACTCAGAAGATGATGCCGAAAACATCGAGCCCGTCCTCTTCTCCAAGCGGTCCAAGGGCGCCGATCTTTGGGGTGATCTGAACCAAGGCTTCAGCAAGCCTGCGCAAACCTTCATCCTCAAGCCCGCCTCCAGCCCAGCAGTGCGTGATATCCTCTCGCCCGCCCGGCCACGGAGCATCCTCAAGCCCACGTCCCCATCGCCCGCTTGGCCGCCAGAACGCCTCCCCCTCACCACGGACAGCCCCGACCGCCATACGCGCGAGCGCGCTGAGGGCAGGGATAAGGAGAATATCCCACCGCCCGAGGACGTTAGTCAGACATCGTCGGCGAGGTCGTCCGCGGAGAGGGCCGCCGCCGCCGCGTCGGCGGGGGAGTTTGATGATGTGTTGCTTGAGAAGGAGGGGGCGTTGGGGAGTTGAATGCGGAGGACTTTATGGGGAGGGTGTGATCGGTTGAGTGTGTTTGTTGTCCCCGGGGATGAGGAGGATCCCGAGGCGAAGGTGGATGAGGAGCAGGAGGAGATTGTGCCGTTTGAGGAGGAGGAAGAGGAGCAGCAGACTGTTGGTGAGGAAGCACAAGCTTTGGCGGTTGCTGAAGAAAAGGAGCCTGAGGCCCAGATGGCTGACTTCGATGCGGATGATGTCGACGACATCATGGGCGGCAACGACTGCGAGACAAAGTCAGCGATGTTGGGTCCTGTTGAAGGTCCGGCATTGAGCTTTGAGCTGTGGGAGAGTGGCAGTGCCAAGGATGAGGGCAGCGTCCCGGCCTCGCCAACAAGAGGTGTAGCTGAGGCTATGTCGGACATGTTTTGATGTCCTTTTACGCCGTGAGATGTGTTATGTTTTGTCTTTTGGATTTTGGCATTGCTTGGGTTGCGTTTTGTGTTTTAGCGATTTCAGCGGTTTCTTGGGTACATTTCATTGGGTTGGTCCGTCGCGGTAATCTCTGCTTTGCTTGTCGAGGGAGACTGGGGGAATAGGGGTTCAGGGGCGTTTGAGGGCGTTGAGTGGTGGCCTGGGACCTCGGATGGTGTGAGCAGGGTGGGTGGCCGGCGGAATGGATCTGAGGCGCAATAACCTGACGTTGGCTGCTTGTTTATTGTTTTATCCCTTTGATCTACCGAGTTCTAGCGCTTGCAATGCTACCATTTTGAAAACCTCAAGCTGCGTATCTTCATCCACATCGTATAGTACTCAGAACCCTAACATGATGTGTTTGCTTTCTCCGTTCTATCGTCCTCTATCAAACCGTTCTTTTTGTACACCTTCAAAAAAGCAAGAACAGAATGCTCCCAACTGCAAGTGCTATGCAAGAAACAAAAAAAAAATGACTCCCTTCAATTTCCGAGTAGATCCCCTCCCCCATCTCATTCGATCCTCGCTGCCACTTCAAATTCCCTCTCACCACCCTCATCCCCAGATTTACTTACACATCTTTGTCAAACACCCCACCGTCAATCCAAAGGTAATAGGCAGTGCCGTGCCAATCAGCCACGCAGCAAACGTTCCCCCAACACACTTAGCCGTACCCACCTCGCACACGCCACAGCACCCTGGCCTCGGCCTCCCATCATCATCATAATCGCCGCCCGCAGCAACACCTTTCAAGTGCTGGCTTTGTCCTTTCTGCTGTGGAGTGCCACCACCCAGCTCCTTGAAGTACCTCCCCCCTTCTTCATCCGGTGAGATATCAGAAGATGCAAGGGGCGACGCCACCATCGGTGGGTGCAGCGGGGGCGGGTGCGAGAGCATCTCCATTTCCTCGCTGGTGAGGACGTGGTACCGGCCATTTTCCCTTAATCTTTGCTGCTGTTCCTGCTGGGATTTCCCTTGGTCCGGATCCCACGGGTTGACCGGCTCCGGCGGCGGAATGACACGCAGGGTGGGGGTGCTCGGGTCGAAGTCACTTGATCCCCAGATGAGGATGGATTGGGGTCTGCTGGGTGGCGGGGAGTCGATGAAGGTGCTGCCGGGGCGGAGGGAAGGCTCACGCCGGGAGTGTGGTGGCCGAGGGGGAGCCCGGACGGGAGTTGGGTCGGGAGCTCGTGCGCGAGCCGGGCCGGGAGATCGGTGGCGGAGACGGCATCCGCTCCCGGTCGTAGCTCCATCGATCGGCAAGTATCGTGGGTCTGGCGGCGGGATAGAAGGCGTGCTCCGGGAGGCTGATGGCTGAGATCGGCCGGGGACGGTTGCTTCGCCGGGCGGGGACTGGGGTGGTGAGGGGAGGGCGTGCGGCTTGCCGGGTCGTGATATCGCATTCGCCCGTCCCATGATGTCCGCGAGTCTAGCGGCGGACGCGGGGCGTAACCAGCCGCCCGCAGGTGCGAGTCCCGTCGGCTTAGCCTGCCATTGGCATCTCCTGGGCGTGTTGAATGTCTGTGGTGGTTGTGGTGGTGGTCGGCATTTCCCGCACTGTTGACGAACCCCTGAGATCGGGAGCGGGTGTGGTGTCTGAGTGGTTCATCATCGACTGTGGCGTTGCTTGGCCGAGGTGTTTGGTAAGGGCCTCCCGCTTCCATGGTCCTGGAACTATTCTGGGTTTTGAACGTCGTTGAACTGGGAATATCCTTTCACGAGAAGATCTGATGGCCATGGCGTCCTCTCCAGGATTCTGATGACGAAGTGTCCATGGAGCCCGGCATCCTTCTGTACCTGATCCCAGCCCCACTGAAGCCGCCAGTTTACCAGGGCCAGGAACGCTCTGAAAAATTATCGAAAAATCCTGGCCAAGGCGAGGTTGCCTGCGCCTATCCTCGGCCGGCGCCGCCGCAGTGGGGCCACCACCCCCAGACATTAGCTGCTTCGGATGGCGATTTGCTGTTGAGCGGCCCGGGCGGTCTTCCGAGAGTATCGGAGTAGCCAGCGTGTGTTCTCGAGCGAAGGGAGAATCTAAGACAACTACCAGACAAATGGGCAAACATCATGATCATTAGGTAGGTACCTGGTAGGTGAGAATTTCTGGATCCACAAAGAATGAGCATTGAGGTGGTATTCTGCTCAAAAGAATGGGGAAGTGGTCTTGTTGTTCGGAGTGCTTATTTGGCAATAGCACTCACCAGGCAGCTTTCCACTTGTTATTACATTAGTTACTCCGTACTCCAGGAAGAGGTCGCAGGTGCCAATGGCATATTAACCCCCAACCGAGCGTTAACAGGCCCCCAAGCATGATGCATAGTGATGCACCCAGCCACTAACAACAAAGCAAACAAAGACAACAAGACAGTGGAACAACAGGAAGCAGGAAGAGACAATAGTGCAGAGGTAACTGGCTTTTGACCCAATGCTACAGCCTTACTCTGTAATAAACGGGGAGTGGTTCGCCGAGTTCCTGCCAGCAGATTTCAAATCTTTCACATAATCCGAGTCAAGAATGGAGCAATTCTATCAGCGGCTCAACCTTCCTCAACCTCACTACCCTAGGGGTTTAGACAAGAGGACCACAACACACAACAAGGGTCCAGAGTCACGGTGACTGCCCCCAATACTGTGCTGTCAGTCAGTTGATGGATGCTCCACGTGCCCGGCTATGCATGAAGAAGCCCGTTTACACCCTCCTCACCAGGGCTGGCATGAATCATTGGAGGAAGCTCATGCCGGTCTGTTCGGCTTTAAGAGGGCCGGCGTTTTGAGAACGCCATGCGACACTGAATAGGGGCGTGAGTAAGGACGTGAATAGGGATGTGACTGCTGATTGCTAAAAGACTCGGGACGATTTGACGATGATGGGGTCGTCACTCGTGCAGAGCCGAGTATGAGGGACAGCAAAATCTGGAGAGCTCCAGTTGTGATGAGCGCAAAGATAAATAATAAAAAAAGGTGCCTTCCTTGCATTGGACAAGAGATGTCGAGGTCGCGCTGAGTCATCCATTAGAGCCTGGGTAATTGCCACAACTCGCCTGCTTAATCTCTCTTTCCTACTCACCACTGTTTTTTTGCCCTCACTTATTGTCATTCACAGGAGTATACAAGACAGTTGGCTCGGACTAGCCATGGGTCTCGCCACCTTGTTGGCGCCTGTTTTGGGCGCCACAAAATCAGTTCTGTTCGAATTGGAGTTGGACATGGCCACCTTTATTCTCTACGCGAGTTTTCTACCGTTGGCCTTGTTTGTTGTGTCAAGGTTACGCCTTTGACATATTCTCCCTCGTTTGGATGATCCACGATAACTACGTCTATCATGACATACCATTCGACTTTGGTCGCCAGGCATAATACTTCACTACCGACGTCATCGGCGATATTGTGTTTGGCAAGCCCTTTGGCTTCATCGAGACGGATTCAGGTGTCTACGGTTATCTCCACCTAGTTGACGACTTGGCTCCCTCGCCCCCTCGCTAAGGCTGACGACGGTGTTTGCTGCTTACATTCTCCAAGCTTTCAACCTCCCAATAATAACATGACTGCTGCCTAAGGACACAGACAAAACTGGTATTGGAGAAAATGGGGAATTCTTTTTTTTGCCTGCTCCGTTTTACCTCCCCTCGTCTGTGTACTCGCGTATCTGATACCACAGATTCTCAGACTTGCCAAAGCGGAGGCCGCTTCGCGCTTCGGACTCGGTTCGAAGCCTTAAAAAAACATCCTTAGGTCGTTCATCTCCCATAGTGTAACGCAGAGGAAAGCCGAAATAGAAATGCTAATCCAGATGTAAGTGACATATATTCCCGCATCACATCAGAATACTGAGAAGAGTAAAAAGGTGTCGGGATTGGTTGCAAGAGCCACAGTCATGAGGTCGTTCATGCAGTACGTTTTGACAAATCCACGAGTGCTACGGAAGCTGCAAGTTGAGATCGGCTCGGTTCCTCCGTATCCTTCAACCAGAGTCGGCAGCAACGCAACGACACCGAGGAGTACTGCCCAAAGCAATGGCTTGATCTCGATACAACTGCTGAGAGGCGTCGTGAGATGGAATCAGTGATTGACATAATTTTTGCCGGCACCGGCAGGTACAGATATTTCGGCCGTCCCGTTGGTCTCATGGAGATTCGAAAGTCCATGTTCGAGGTAGGTCGATGTCTGGCTTCTATTGTTGGGATGTGTTGGAATATCTACGCCAGAGTCCAGTCCGAGCAGGACGACGCAACAGGGGGGGTTTATTACTGGGGAAGTAGTCACGTGGCCTAGGGCCTCGGGGACGGCTGCTTCAGCTGTCATGTCCGCACCCCCTCATTCTTGTTGAACCACTGCGCAGGGAATGAAGCAATATATTCAGCACCAAATATCACCACCAGGATGGAACTCAAAGGGTTGTTCAGGTGTTCTTGATGTTGTTGATTGAGGGAAAAACCTTCCTCCTCCCTATCACACGCAGATCAAAGTGAGGGGTAGATATGCACCAACTCAGCGGTGGCTTGATGCACCCTGCGGTTCGACACACCCCCCCAGGGCGGGCAGCGCCGCGCCCTGGCCTTTCCGTCTTTCTGATGAGGCCATTCCCAACAAGATAGTGCTTCTGGTCCCTGACCTCCTTGGTGTTTATGCCCTTGAACTTCCTGCCGGTCATCCTCCCAGGGGTCCTCCATGGGGTTCTTCCTTGCGTGCCTGCCTGCGTGCCAGTTCTATCCAGCCTTTCAAATCAGTCCTTTCCTCCTGTGGAGGGGCCTTTCAAGGCCACCAAGCCAAGCATGGCGGTAAATTTCTGGTGGGGGTCGATGGTCAACGCCTTGGTTAGACCATCGGCCATCATCTTCTTTGACTGGGTGTATTCTACCCGGAGTCTCCCATTATGCGCCTCTTGTCTCAACCAGTGATTGTGAATGTCAACGTGTCGCAGTTTTGTCTGCAAGGTAGCCACTGTGGCATTGATCAGCCGAATCGTCTGGGAGTTGTCGCACTGCACTGTCAGGACGTGGTCGTCGAGGTGGATTGACAGTTCCGTCAAGAGTCGTTGGACGAATTGCCCTTCCTTGGTTGCCTGGGCTAGGGCCAACAGTTCTGCCTCTGTTGTGGAGGTGGTTACTGTGTCCTGCTTGTTTGCACGCCAGGCAATGAGGCCCCCAAACAACGTAATTGCGAATCCTTGGGAGCTCTTGCGGTCCAATGAGTTGTCGGCAAAGCTGAATTCCTGCGGTAGCATTGGCGTTTTGACGGTCTTGTTGGTCGGGGCGCCAGTCTGGCGATCTTGTCGATATAGGCTGACTGGCTCAACCAGATCAATCGCTGCGCGCGATCCCGGTGGACTTCCATGCCCAGGAACCAGTGCAAATCGTTTCCACCTGTCAAATGGTATTTGTTCTTGAGGCCCTTGATGACTTCGTCGGCTCTTTCGCGGTTTTTGCGGCGGTACGCGACGACGATGTCATCCACGTAGAAGAAGACGATGATACCGTTTTTAATCACTACGCACGGCTCGTGGGGAACTGTTGTGAGGCCCAGGGAGGTCAGCGTGGTTGTCAATTCTTTTTGCCAAAGCAATGGGGACTTCCTTAGGCCATAGAGAGCCTTTTGCAGCTTCAGGATTGTGCCCTGCTTCCTGTGACCTGGTGGCATCTCCATAAAGATGTCCTCATCCAGGGAAGCGTTGACGAAGGCGTTAACTGCATCAAACTGCTTCAGTTCCAGGTTGAAACGCGCTGCGGTCGCAAGGAGGGTACGGAACGAACGCCCTGCAAGCGTAGCCGCGTATGTCTCCTCCGTCAGGCTCTTTCGCTGTTGGTCTCCCCGAACGACCAGCCGTGCCTTACACTTGACGAAGTGCCCAGTTTCATCCACTTTGTAGACATATACCCACATACAGCCCAAGACCTGCCTGCGTGGTGCCTTGCCGCAGGGCTGAGCCTCTCTGCGGGGGGCTTCCTTCCATGAGGCCATTTTTGTATGGCTCTGGAGGTGCTCCCTTTCGGCTTCTTCAAACAGGTGGCCAAATGGGTGCTGTTGCAGGTCGTTATGCCACCGTGGTTCTGGCGGCAAGCGGGTCTGATGGATAGAACCTAGAACGCCTGTTTGTTGCAGCTGTTCGACTTCCATGCGAGAGATTAGGCCTGCGGCTTGGGCCCTTTTTGTCTGCCTCCATGGTGGGGGACTGTTGTTTGCCGCGCCTGCATAAAACGCGGCTTTCCATGGTTCGAAGCTGCGGACATTGTTGTCTTGGTTGTTGCAATGAGTGCCTGTGAACGCGGTCGCGATCATCGCCGCTGGTGGTGTGGGCGGCGGTGTGGGATATTGAAACTCTAGAAATGTGCTGGTTGCATCTCCCTTGACGACAATGGTATCCAGTACTTCCTCGGTTGTTCCATCGCCAGCGTCGGTTTCGTTATTGCCCAGCGCTGGAGCGTCACTTTCGGCAATGGCGGAGGTCTTCTTCTTCCTCATGATGAGGTTCGCCGTCAGGGCTTGTAGCGTTGTTGGCCGAAGCCAGGCCTTCAACTGTTCGAGGTCGACTTCTTTGAGTTCCTGCGCCAGGTGTTCGAGGTCTGGTGAGAAGGTGGTATTCTCGTCGAAAACCACATCGCGCGTTCGAGCGATGGAATTGGTTGCAGGATTCCAGATGCGGTAGATGTTGGTAGATTCGTAGCCCACCAGAAAGCCAACCCAGGCCTTGGGTTTCAGCTTGCGTTTGCGTTCGTGGCCGCGCTTGGCGACGTCTGTCATCGCAAAGGCCTTGCAGCCGTATGTTCTGAGGTGGCCAAGGTAAGGCTTGTAGTCGTGGCTGTTGTTGTGGCCATCGCGGCTAGCTAAAAAGCCGTGGAAACACTCGAATGGCGATGTCCAGCGCCTGAGCTGCTTGGGCGACCTGTTGTGGCCTGCGTGATCTCGTTGTCGCATTCAATGACCTTGACGTGGAGGCTGTATTGCCGTTCCAGCAGGGTAGTTAGGTGCTTGAGCGCCGCCAGGATACCATCTGCGTCACGCCTCTCAAGGTAGTAGTCCCAGGCCATGCCCGAGTACCTGTCAGTGGCGAGAAGAAGGTACTGGAAGTTGCCGCGCCCTGGCTTGAAGCCGAAGATGTCAACTGCAATTCGGTCAGCTGGGGCCGTTGGTAGAGGTCTGGGGTTATTGCTGGGTTGCACGGTGCGCCTGGGTGGCCCACAGCCGTCATTCAACTGTCGGAATCCCACGGACCCGGGCGCCTGTGGAGCAGTTAACCATGTGTTCAAGCACTCGGGGCCTGGGTGGCCGAAGCCGTAGGTGCCAGGTCATTGCGTCGGCGCCTTTCGTCGTACGCGTTTGGTGATCTGTCGCATCTTGTGGGTGCGAGCGGTAAGCGCAGCGTTGTAGTCTCTGGTGGAACGTATTCCAGGACGAATTGGTCGTGTTGGTGGGTGAGCGAAGCGATAGGCGTACCATCGTACTGACAGAGCCAGTTTCGGTCAGGGTGATTGTCCCACCAAATGCCCTGGCGGTTGAGTAGCCGTAGGGACACTAGATTGCAGGCAAACGTTGGGCAGAACGCAACGTTGCGTAGTGTGTAAATACGTAGGCCTCCTGGCCCACGTAGTTGGACATCGACATCGCCATATCCCTCGATGGGAACCTGGCGGTCGCCTGCCCACACACAGTCGGCGTGCCCTGCCAGGCGGGGTGCCGCCTTGAACCGCCTCAGGTTGTTGACAATATGGATAGTTGAGCCAGAATCAAGGATAATCGACTGGATGAGATGATACTGGGTCTCGTATAGTGTGCTAAAGCTCGCCAATTTAGCGGCCGCATCACCCGAGATTCTGCCCATGGGTCGCGCGCAGGTGGGTTTCAATTCCCAGCATCGCAGCGGGACCCAGCTACCCTCCCAGGGCCCAGCATTCGATGTTGAATCGGCCAGTCAGCTCCTGAGAGGATCCATATCATCGTTAATTCGGATGTGGGATGAGAGTTCCTGCAAGCCTTGCAGCGGGGTCGGTCATCGTCAGACTGACTGCGCCTGCGTTTGCGCTCTCCTGGCTGGTTGTCAGGCGATCGCTTCCTCTTTATAGCTCGGTTGTCAGCTTGTTCAGGTAGGGAGCCAAATGTAGGAAAGGACCCGTTAGCGACTCGGCCACGTAGCTGTTCCTTGGGTATAAAAGCGTCGGCTGCACCACGGACTTCTTGAACAATAGTGCGTGGGATCAGGGCGTTGTAATTGGACCTCCCCCGTTCGCGCAGGCCGGCGGCGTAGTTAGGCATTACCTGCACCAGCGCGCCCATCAGGTCTTCAAACCAGATCGTCGGATCTATAGCTTGGTTGATGCCCAGGGTGGTGCCGTCGGTGATATAGCTTTCCCACTGGGTAAGCCACTGGTCGAGCTGGGTAAGATTGATCGATTTGGCACTCTTCAGGACGACCAGGTGATCGGCCAGGGCTGTAACAGCGCCTCGCCTTGTTGCTCCATTGTCTAGGCAGGCCGCCATCAGGTTGTTATATGACTGGCGAACGTCGCCTGGGGCGAAGTGGTTTGTTCGGAGCCTTGGGGTCACGGTCGCGTTCAGCGTGGCAAGCAACTGGGTAAGGTTCTTCTCCTGGGTGCTCCAAAGCTTGTAGTCGCGATCGTACCGACGGTTGAGAGCGGTTTCAATGGCCGTAGGGTTCTCCTGGAGTCGCTTGCGGCGCTCGCGGTACGCCTTCTTGTCGGCATCGTTCAGGCGGTTGAAGCCGGGGATTCCTTCGTCTGGGTCTTGCGGTATCGTGGCCTGCGTTTCGGCGGCCTCGGAACCTGTCGGTGTGGAAAATGTGGAATGCGGACTGTCGGGCAGCTTGCTGAGCAGGGCCTTCAGCTGGTCGTTGATGTACTTCTCCTGGACCAGAGGGTCTTCGTCAGGCATCAGAGGCTCCGTGATGAGGGCTTTCTTGCCATCCAAATAGTCGAGGAGCTTGTATTGGGCGATGATGCCCCAAAACTCCCTATTCCAGGCCAGCCATTCAGCAGGGCCCTTCAGGACGACCTTGACGTCGTTGTCGTTGGAAGACATGGTTGCGTTGATGTTACGGTGGGATCTGGTGCGGGGTTTTCGTGCGCAGGGCCGTAAGGTTGACCAACTCGATCGATTTCGAGGCCAAATGAGACTCTTAATTGTTGAACCACTGCGCAGGGAATGAAGCAATATATTCAGCACCAAATATCACCACCAGGATGGAACTCAAAGGGTTGTTCAGGTGTTCTTGATGTTGTTGATTGAGGGAAAAGCCTCCCTCCTCCCTATCACACGCAGATCAAAGTGAGGGGTAGATATGCACCAACTCAGCGGTGGCTTGATGCACCCTGCGGTTCGACAATTCTTCCCCTTTAGAAGAGAATATGATCCACCTGAACCACCAAGCTTGCACGTCCCTCTCAAGAGAAGAGGGTATTTGCTTTGTGTTTTCAATGTATCGCGATACCTGGTATTTCCTACAGAATGAAACGTTGAATTGCTGAGCTGACAAAATGGTCTCAAGCATCAGCTTTTTCGTCACAACAAGTTTTAATTTGGTAAACGCTGCCATCCCCTGAAAAATCCACGGGTATACCGTTATCATGATTGAAGAGTTTTGGGATCAAGGCAGCGCCGAGGGATATTCGTATCCCTGGCACGGTCTGAAGCAAGGAACACAGGCTTGAACATGAAGCCAACAATAATTCAGTTGATTTTTGGATATACTCATGTACACAGACACGCTCGTGTCTTTAACTATCTATCTTGTGTCTGACCAACTCTGCAGACTCCTTTGTTCACGGACGTGTGTTCGGTCCGAATGAATTGTTGAAACTTTAACTCCTGACCCTAACTGACACTCAGCCTCAAGTTTAGACCCTCTGCCCCTTTTCTTCCCCTCTTTCCCCTCACCCTACACCTGGATCAGATCTCTGAGAATGGCTAGCCCCTCCACGCGATCTGCAGGCCTGGAGATCTCCAACCCCCACGCCTGCAGAAACGGTGCCTCACCGCGGTAGTTGTGGTGCAGCCAGATGCGCTCCTCGCGCGTGTGCCGGACAGCTTCCCCGTTTGTTGAAGTACTTTTTGAAGAAACCTTCGAAGACCCTTTTGAGCTACTTGACTTTGCTTCGGATGGTTGTGAGGATTGTGTTGACTCCCTGGTCTCGGGTTTTGCTGCTGCTGCAGGTTCTGGAGTGGCCGTTCTGTGACTGTCTGCATTCTTCCACCTACCCAGATCTTGGGAAGAGTTCATCGTCCTGGCTGTGCGTCCCGTGCTGCTATCGGGCGTTGGGGGAGGCGTGCCGAAGCGGATGATGGGCGGTTGTACCGGTTCCCTTTGATGCTCTGCAAGCGTGCCGAGAGTTGTGATGGGCGGAGGTACCGATTCCCTGTGTTGCTCTGCAAGTGTGCTGAGTGTTGTGACGGGCCGTTCCCTCCCCCTCCCAGCCTCTTCCACATGATGAACCTCTGCCTCGGCCTCTTCCTGCTTGTGCTGAACGGGCTGAAGTTGTGGTGGAAGAACCGGAAGAGCCTTCCACCTCGAGTTCTTTCGGACTACTGCCTTTGGCGGCGTTGCGATACCAGAAGATCTTTCAGAAGAAGGCACTCGGAGCGGTGCTGGGCGAAGGTTTGTGTCTGGTCCCCCCGAGCTGCCGTCGGCCCTCGCGTTGTTGAGGAAGAGGTGGTGGTGTCGTGCCCTCTTGTCCCGGGTAAAAGTCCAGCCACTGCGTGACTCGGCTGTCAATGGAACTGGCCCGGCTTCTCTGTGTCTTTTTCGGCAATGGCGCGAGCAGTGTGTTGTTATTGTTGTTCTTGTTGTTGCTGTTGTTGTCGCTGGCTGGCGCCTGCGCCTCAGCCGCGGCCTCCAAGTCCACGACTCGGCCGCCCCCCAAGTGCGTGATTTGCATCTTGAAGAAATCGGTAGACACAAGACCCGAGGTACTGGTTGGAAAGTTAGCCTTTTGTCTGCCAGGTACCCCTCACATACACGTGGCTTACCGGCTTGAGTTCGATCGGACCCATTCACGCACCCGGGAGCTGGACTTTCTCGGGGCTGGCATTTTCATGGACGAGGATCTCCCTGACTGGTTGTTGACCACAGCACCAGACATCAAAGGTTCCGGTTCGGGATTGTTTCGTTTGACGACTGTAAACAGAGCTGCTTCTGGCAGGAAGCCGGGCGTGGCGGCCCTCTTTTGGGTATCTCGAGGGACCGAGCCCGTGGGCGGAAGGTCAGTTGTGCTCATCGTGCGTCAGCCCGGGCGTTGTAATCGGGCAGAATTCCGGCTTGGTGCTCTGTGCTCTTCGGCATGACCCGCAGCGATCATACCTTGGGAGGTTAGAGGGTAATATAACGAGCAGGACCAAGGCGCACGAGGAGGTCCCGGGGTACAGCCCCTTTCCTGTTTGGGTCGTGCAGGAGCATGTCGGTCCGATACTTGTTGATGGCCACCCTAGCACAGGCTGGCAGCACCCGAGTCTCAGTCATTCAAGAGGGATGGCCAGTCGAGAGTCTGGAATGTCGAAATCGGGAATTTCCTGTTTTGTATGGTTTGAGTTGAGCAAGATCTAATTGTAATGGGCAGCTTGAATCTGGGTTCAGATCTTTGCTAGGGGGTTCGTGTCTTGGCTGTTCCATTGGCCCTGCATGTCGGTTGACGGCACTTGAAACATCTTCCCCCGTACTCCCCCAGGATTGTTTGCCCCCACCATCACCAATGAAACAAGACCCATCTTGGCCTTCTGGAAACAATCACAGAAACGCCTGAGAAGGGATCAAAGTCGAGTCCCTGGGAGCCAAAACCGTGCGCTTCGGCCTGCTCCGCCGCCTGACCTCGGTCAAATTGCTGGGGGCGTGATCTGAAGTACGGCCATTTGCCAGTGTCAGAAAGATGGCAGATGCGGGAAAAATGATCAGCAGAGGCAGACGGCACAGGAAACCACAATGCCGTTTTCTCCCCCACTCTGCCCAATATCCTTCGAGCAGTGCGTTCGTCATCTTCCGTCATCGAACTTGATTTTGACACAGCATCCAACAACTCCAGATCGATATTCGAGGGCAATCAAAAACTTTTCCGCTGTCCTATTCTCAGTTGTCCTTGGATACGATAGGGCGGGAACATTAACAAGGAGTTGCCAGAATCTGCAAAGAGTCTACTATACGTTCCTTGGTTTCTATATAAGTTATTAATGTTACGTTAGTAGCTTAACTTAGATGAATGCCACGAAGCTTCGCGTCAGATTATCTTCCACGAATCTACAACACCTCAATTATGAGGATGCTTTCTACAGGTCCTAGGTCTTCCATTCTCAGTTCAATCATGCTAGTTAGTACATGGAGACTTGCGACAAAAGGAAGACGGTTGGCACAACGAATTGAAAGTCCTAACGCAAATTGTATTCCCCATCAATGAGTAGTTACCTGCCGAATCCTAGGCAAACTACCAAAAGTCTTGTTTCTCGTCCTCAGCACCCGCAACCACACTCCTTGCAGCTGTCACCAACTCCACACGCATCTGACGACTTGCAGTTGCTATCCTCAGCGCAGCCAAGCCACGATCCAAAGCCCCTGTCCTTCGCCGTCCAGCACCACCATCCCGAGCCGCTGGCCTCACCGCAGCCGCAGCGTTTCCAGCAATAACCCTTGGGAGCACCCAGCGCTTTTGTTACCATGGTAGCAGTTGGGGTCGCGTTTCTGGAGTGAATGAACCGAACTGTCGCGGCCTAGGAGTGTTTTGGCTGCGTCTCCCAAAGGGTGCCCGGCGCACTTGCGGATTTTGGTCAGATCGACGTCGCTTGGGAGTGTCGAGAGATCGTAAGTCATGACGCCGAGACTGCCGCAATTGGCTTCTAGCTCACCCGCGGCGAGAGACGGAGCATCGCCGGATGGAGAGGCGAGTGCTCCTGTGGCGTGAAGGGTGATGAGGGCGAGCGTAGTAAGCTTCATCTAAAACAACTTAAAGAGGAATAAAGATGAGGGATGAAGATGATGATGGGATAGAGAGAAGAGTAGAAGATTCAACTGAGGTGTCCGGTCACCTTAATATACTGCTTTCTCAGATGCTGTATGGCAATATGTTTTATTGGTGCTGTCTCCATCGAACCTCGTGCACCCGAAGGATCAACGGAGCAACCTTGTTTTGATAAATTTGGCAATGTCAGCGAAGAACCCTGTCAATGAAACTGTTGTCATCCTTCAGACGCAGCACCGCTACCACCTAGAGAGGGGTTGTCGGGGCAAAACGAAGCATCACCCTCTCCAAACGTTGATTATGCTCGTCCAAAGGATTAAGGATGGGCAGAGCGGGCTAATCCTTGTGCTCTCTGTACGACGCTTTTGAAGTTTATTGCAATCTGGGTTGAGACAACCTGCTTATCCGAGCATGAAGACCCTTGCCGAGTATCCGACGTTAGTCAAAACGACATCGTCTTAGGCCGGTGTGAGAAAATGCGTAGCCGACTTGGAGCTTCGAAGGTCTCATTTGTTGGTTCGTGGCTATTTCAATTAGTGTGAGTCTCTTCCATTTCAATTGGGTTTGGCTCTGATACTGACTTCAACTGTTAGCAACTCTCTGGTTGTAGTAGGGGGAGCTTAGGTATGAAGATGATGGTACAATGTGATGGATAGAAATTTAACGTTCAGTTACCCAGCTTAGAAATTTCTTTGACCACTGCCATTGTACTCTCGAAGTCTTCTGAATCAAATGGGAGTGGAAGTCAGCCTCCTTGCTGTGGTAGCCTCCGAGCACAGCCACAAAGTTCCTTAGACGAACATGACTGATTTTTTCACCTCGGGCTCAGGGAACCCAACCTGTCACACCTTGAATGAGCTGTTTTCTTTATTCTCCATCAAAGTCACTACTACATCAACAGTCCTATACTCTTCCTTCAGGGTGTTCTCCCTCCCTGGAAACCAAACAAACTACGATGCACTTGTCCAATTGTCCTTCCCCCTGGGCAATCCTCCAACCTGTATCCGGCCGGCTTTCCCCATTGTCCTCACTTGTAACCCCGCAATGTCATTCTTTACCCTGTTTTCCAACTTGTCCGTCGAGCTTCAGCTTGCCATCTGGGCTCTCAGCCTCCCAGACTCCGAGCCTGAAGTCTGTATCGTCTGCCCCCTGACTATTTGCAAATGGCTCCGCGACCAGCCAATTGTACCCTTCACGGTCGATACGGCCTGGCCCGCCATCGCCCACTTCTGCCGCACCGCACGCGCTGCTGTGCTTCAGTCCAAGACATTCCACCTGCGGAACTCGGACCTTTCGATACCTTTTAAATATGTACTGGAACATGGTTTTAGCTAGCCTGAGTATGAAGGAATCAAAAAGCATTGCGATGTTGTTGTCACCTTTGCTAAACACCATAACCCTTACGCCTCTGAATGGTGAGCTAAAGCATGAGTTAGTTGGGCTGAAGCTAGGAATACTGATTTGCTTACCAACCAAATTGTTTCCAGATCCGGGCTGTGACACCAATAGAATTGAGGAGATGTCAATGACCCCAGCCCGAAAAAGCATTCGCGCCGTATCACCACCCAATGATCTTGAGAAGAGCCATATCTGCCATCTGGGTGGCTGGTCCAGTTTGCCATTGACGCTGGATGTCTGCAATCCTCAAAGCCAAAACATGTCATCATCAAATATGCCTAATGGGAGGCGGTATTGGGCGTTTCTTCACTTCAACGTGTCCTGAGTCCCAGGTCTACTGCATCTTTGGTTTCTCGGTCAACATAGACACGTCCTTCCTTGCTAATGTGACACTTAACTTGCTTGTTGCACAGAAGATTAACATGAAATGCAACGTTCTGAGAAACAACTTGACTTAAGCTTGCGACCATAATGGCGAGCCTCGATATCAACGAAATCCCAGCTATGTCCCCCCCTCCGGGGCAGACATCGGACTTCAACAATCCCGAGACCATGCATCCCATTGTATTAGAAGTGGCTGTGGCTACAATGGTATTTACGACTGCGGCAGTCGCCATCCGTCTGTTTGTTAAGGGCTTTCTTTTAAGGGATGTGAGAGTGGAAGAATGTCAGTCTGTTTGCTCGAAGTCTCAACGTCTTACCAACAGCTGATAGACATAGATTTTGCAATTATTGGCACTGTATGTGTTCTATTGAAACTAATACGGACTCAATAGGCTTATTCTCACCAGGCAGGCATTATCTTGTGGGACTCCATCTTCATCCATGTCTCGATAAATGGCTTCTCTCGTCATCTCTGGGATATCCGGGCGACTCAGGTTGAGCATATCGCTTTTGTGAGTGAGAGCCATTTCGGTCTAAGGTTGGTCAGCTGTCTCTAACAACACTAGATGAACTATCTCGCCGAAATATCCTACGCCATAACAATGTGGTCAGCAAAGTGCTCCATTCTGTTCCAACTGAAGCACATCTTCTGCCCTGGCCAGTCTCGGAACGCCGTCTTTTGGAGTGTCCACGGCCTGCTGTTTCTCAACGCTGCCTACCATTCTGCCGCCATGCTCGTCTTTATGTTCCAGTGCACTCCGCGAGAAAAGGCGTGGAAGATGCTTCTGGAAGGACATTGCATTGACGTTGCTTCGGCCACTGTGGTGTCAGGAGCCGTCAACTTGTTCCTTGATCTGGGAATTTTAGTAACCCCTATTGTGGCCGTCTTCGAACTACAGCTACCCCTGAAAAGAAAACTGGGCGTTGCGGCAGTTTTCGGGATTGGGATTTTGTAAGTAGGTATCTTCGCTCGGTGGCGTTCATCACTGACATAGATCAAGTACTTGTGTCATTGCGGCCTTGGGTGTGGTTCTCCGTCTGCCGCTTCTACATGACCCGGACCTTACATGGATCATCACTCGGGTTGGCATCTGGTCGTGAGTTTCTTGTTTCCCGACTTTACATCTCCAGTATTTGGTTCTAACAATCTGAGGTCTTTTCAGCATGGTGGAGTACTGTGGTACAATACTCGTTGGTTGCATGCCATCGTTTCCGCGGTTCTTCGTCTTCCTCCTAGGCCACCCTTGCCAAACAACGAGTGCCTCAGCTGCCAGCAGTTCGCACCCTCAAGTTCACCAGTCAGATGCGGCTACTCAAGGCCATAAGAGAATCCAGTCACGAACACCTACTCATCACACAGCAGCAAGATCCAAGGACAATAGTAACAACATGACGGATACGCTACACGGGCTCGGAGTCGCTGTCTCGACCTCGGAAGTATCATTTGAAGATCCTGTATATATTGAGATGGAGAAAAGAGCAGCTGAATTGCACTGCGCCAGAGATTTAAACTCAGATGTGGGAGGAAGACAGCGAATAAGTTCGAACTGGTCACCGCTTTCGAGTCCTAAGTAATAACTTATTGGCTTGGGCCATGGTTACCTGGTGTTGTTTTGGTCGTGTTTGCAACACCTTTTGGTTGCACTCGGATATCCACGTCGTCACTTCAATTAATGGATCAAGGTCAAACCGGTCTAAGCCAAAATGCCTCCCATTGTTACCCATTATGCTCTTCCCAAGATGCTAACCTATCAGTCTCCGAAGCGAAGACACCGCATTCCCAATCCTCCACAATCCAGCGATCGACGATGCCCCTATATTTCTAACCCAAACCCAAACCCGACACCAGACCCGAAACCATGCATGTGCCAGACCCCAACCCCAAACACAGATGCCAAAGATTTTGCCCAGCTGCCGACGAGCAAAGCTGTACAGCCCGCGCGCGACAACCGTCCAGAAGAAGTATACCTGAAAGACTACAGAACCAAGCAATGCCCAATCTAATCCCGTGCCGTCATGCTTAGATGATGTTAACCAAGAGAATGCCAGGGCAAAACCCAACCAGAGACCAGAAGCGAATGTATCTGAAGCAAAAGCCGAAGCCGGACAAGAACCTGAAGAAGTAAAAAAGACCGAAGAAAAGGAAAAAGAATGGTGACTCGTGATGACAAAGGAGAGTGTACAGGGTTCTTGCATTTGGGGGTTGTGTGTCGATGTTCTTGCAACAGTGGCATAGTTGCTGCTGCTGCCGCCCGTCGATACCGACACACCGATGTTGCGATTGACCACCGCGGGCGGCGTTGGCCGAGCGAGTCACATGCCCCGGCCAAAGAGGACGGGGTAGCGCAAGCTGAGGAAGCGCTTCTTCCAAACACTCTTCTGCCTCACCGGGTGAGTGGTGGTGTCGGCCTCAGTCTTGGTACCCTCCTGGTGCTCCGGCGCAGGCTTTGTACTGAGAACCGTCTTGGACTTGACGAGGGAAGTCCGGGAGGTGGTGGGGGTGTGGATAGGGGTGTTTTTGACACGGTCGATTTGTATCTTGGTCTTCCCAGCGGGCTTCGGCCCCGGCTCGACGCCGGGCTGAGCCGTCTTGGACTCAGGGGCCCTAGCGGGCTGAGCATCGTTGGGAAGATGGACGGGGTCCGACGGGTTCGCCTTGGGTTGGGGCTCGGGCTCCGCCACCGCTTCAGGCTCGATGGCCTTCTCTTGTGCCTGATGCATGGTTAGCAATGTCTCTTGTTCTCGACCTCTCAGGAACGGCTCTACCTTCTCTGTATCTGGTTGTGTCTCGACCTCCTTATCCTGGACCTTCTCTGGCGGGATCTCGACGGAAGTGATTTCGGGAACGAGAGTCGTAGCGGAGGCGGTCTTGTCTTCCACCGACTTGGTTGGCAGAGGTTCAGGTTTGGGCTCTACCTCAAGGTCGACCTTGGGAGGAATCTCGGTAGACATCCCAGAGACCGAGTCCTGTGCCGGCAAAGACACGGTAAATGTCTCTTTGGCTTCCTCGGCGTCTGCCTGTTTCTCCGTGTAGGCCTGCTCCGTTTCCTTCAGATCGGTCTCGACCTCGGCAAAGTCGCGGATGGCGATCGCTGGAACCTTGGACTCGGGCTCAGACTCGACATGGAGCTCATGCACAGACAAAGGCGCAGGAACAGGCAAGGGTACCTGAAAAACCACAGGCTCTTCTAGCTCCACGACCGAGGGAGCGGGCTCCTTGCCAGGCTCGAGATTGGGATCCTCCCAGAAGCCAGAGTCAGCCTCCCGAGGCACGCGCCACTGGACCAGAGGCTGAGGCTGGGGCTTGGACTCGGTCTCGAGCTCGGGCATGGGCTCTGGGGCAGACGCGAGCTCCTTCGAAAAGGGGTGGAGGTCGATGCCCTTGCCAGAATCCTTCCGTTCGCGCTGAGGGGCGGGAAGCGGATTCTGGACGGGCTTCTCCCCCAGCTCAGCCTCGCCGGACCCCGTGGTTTCGGGCTCAACGGCAGGGTTGATCTCAGGCTGGGCAGGAATCTTGTCCTCAAGCTCGGGAGCTTTGGTTTCAGGCTGGGTCTCGGCGTTCTGAGTTGTCCCAACATTGATCTCGAGTTCTGGCTTCAATTGAACCTTGAACTCAGCCTCGACCGCGGGCTTCATGTCAAGCTCTTCGGCCTCTAGCTCAGGGATAGGGGCGAGCTTGGGCTGGGTCATAACTTTGGCCTCTGTTTCATAGGCATCCCTATCCTCCGGCTCAACGTCAATATTCTCCGGCTCGCAGACGACCACGGGCTCTGGCTCGGGGAGAGCTTCAACCTCAGGTGCTTCCACGGGCTTGAATGACGGACCCGGCGGGGGAGAGATGTCGAGGATGACCGGACCAAGGTCAACAAAAGGCGTGAGCATGGGCATTTGAACAAGCGCAGGCACCGGCTTCACCTCAAACCGCGGGGAAGAGAGCTCTCTCATGACTGGCTCCGGGGACGTCTCTCGGGACCACGAGGCCTCGGACAGGTTGTCGGGGGAAGGCCAGGGTGTTGCCTTCAAGGTCTTCCGAGCGAACTGAAAATCATCCCTCATGGACCTCGACCTCATCTCAAGCAGCGACAAGGGCGACGCCGGAGGGAGAGGTGAGACAGGCCTCGAGCTGCCCGGGCTGGTGATGGGGCTTGTGATGGTGCTCAGGTTGGGGGACATGGTAGGCTCCGAACGAACGACGATCCTCTCGCAGAACAGCTCGAGAACCGTCCGGAGGAGGACCTTGTGCGGCGAGAGGATGCCGCTGATCTGATCGAGGAGGTCTGACCCCAGCAAAAACTTTGGGTCCTTCAGGTGCGGGCGGATTTTGGAGCGGAGGTAGTCGAGAAACCAGGCATCGCCCTCGGTCAGGGTTGGATAGGCGTCACGAGCCACCTCAAGCAAGGCCGGGAGAGGCAGGCCCTCGCCGTGCTTGTCGATCTTAGCTTCGGCGAGACGCATCAGGTCCGGAAGGTCGTATACTCTCGCGGCAGCATAGGCCTGGATGCTTGTCCTCAGCTCGCAGATCTGCTTCGACATGGTGTCTGTGAACTTTGGCCTGAGCGACTCGTATGTGCCGGTGTGAAGGTAGTGGACGAGAACATGGCCGACGTCTTGGGGGATGCTTGGAAGTTCTGGGAGGCGGCTCTCGTAGGCGGCTTGGAGCTTGGGGCTCTTCTTGAGGATGTCCAGCGGCACGGTGAGTGGGCTGGCAAAGGGGATGGTGCAGGCGGGGCTGCCGTAGGGGCTGTATTGGCAAAGAAACTGGTTAGATGGTTCAGAAACAAGAGTAACAGGGGTAACCCACGAATTCTCGGGTCTGTTGTCGACTTCCTGGACCACGGGAGCAACCGGGACCGGCTTTGCTTGGGCCCCTTTTGGCTGGGCTACTGCCTTTGGTGTTGATGGTGTCAAGCCAGTTGACTGTGGGTATGGGGGCTTGGAGGCACCGCTCTTCTTTTTCCTCGCCATGACGGAGCGATAGATGTACGAAGTGGTAGCGACGAAGGTGAGTCCGATGAGGGTTGCGGCTTCAACCGTGATGCAGGTGGTGAGATTGTAGAGGTATCTCATTGCTGGTGCTGTTGTGCTTGGAAAGATTCAGCAGAGGAGGGAAGACGACAAAGGGCATATTTCTACCCATCGCTTCGGACTGGCTCATGGCTGCTGTGAGCTGGCAGCGCTGCCACCCTCTGCTGGAGTGTTTCCATTTGTCCAAGTTGGGCCTCAATGGCCGCCCTGCGTCGCTGTAAATCGAGTGGTTCAACAGCCTTAGCTAAGCATGAATGTCTGTCTGCAACTGGCCCATGAGCAATGAGCAGCCTGAGCCAAGGGTCGAGTCTTGAGGCTCAAGCCCAAGGTGCCGGATACCCAGGACAACTCTCTACGCTGGTGAGCTGTCACACTCTCTCACAGCAGGGCGCACGGAACCAAGTGTCGAATCTAGGAAGGGAATCAACAGTCAACACTGCAAGTCAGCCGAATGGAACCAACGAGGTGGCCGAGTCTCTCAGTCTCCCCAATCGGAGGCAGTCCCAGCTGCTGTTCTCCTTGCCAGCCAGTCACTGCGGCAGGGCTGCTATCTGCGGCTTCTGATGGGAACGGAGGCATGTGAGCTTCCTCCAATCCACGTGGCCACTCCTTTTCCGTTGTCGACGAGCTGGCTGTTGGGCTCACGGTGGCGTCTTGCCCGATCTGCCTGCTCGAGGCCCAAGTTTGGCACCCAACGTTTCGAGGAGCGGCCACGTCAACTGGCACCCAAGCGCCCGTCAATCAGATCTCGCATCGCGCTGGCCCACCACGGACGTGTGCGACGCGCAACCAAAGTCCAATGCTCAGCAGAGAGCACTGGTCCGAGGCTCCGTCGATGCCGAATTCGCGACGTGATGTTGAATGCAGCGTGGCAATTGGGCAGCGCTCGCAATCCCTCACAGCCACAGACTGGAAGCCGAGTATCGAGTCGCGTGCCACAGCAGTCAACTTGAACTTGGACCAAATCGAGTTGCGCCGATCTGCGATCAGGTCTCCAAGATTGAGATTTCCAATGAACAATGAATGGACCCAATTCAAAGATTGATACTGGGAGCTTGGCAGCAACAGCCAAGCTTGGATTTTTTCCAATTGCTTGTTGGCAGCCATGTGAGGGAACAACGAAAAGAGAGACCAAGCCCAGCAATTTCAGGTTGTTAAGGTGTGGGGGTCAAAGTAATACAGGGCGGGGTCTACTGTACAGGACAGTCTGTGGCAAGTGCAGGCAGCCGAGACGTCTCCACCAAAAACAAACACCAAATCATCGAGTGAAGGCTGCCAATTTTCGATTTCAGTGCCCCAGATCGATTTGTCTTATAAGATTTCAGCCTTTTCAGTCTCAGTAAACCCCTCAAAGAGAGTCGCGAGAACTCAATTGGTCTTCTCGGCTGTTAAAACCCACTCCAACGCCTAAGATCTGAGCCGGCAACCGTGGCGTCGCGAACGCGAATGAGACTCGCGACGCAGAGCGCCAAGATGGAGGAGAGCTTTCCCAGGATGATCTCAAAGCACTGCGAGGTGTGCAAGGCTACCGAGAAGCTCTCACAATGCGGGAATCTGCCAGGTGCACTACTACTGCGGGCGTGACCACCAAGTCAAGGACCACTCGACACACAAGGGAACATGCAAAACTTTCAAGGGCAGCAAGGCCAAGGTCACGCAGCTCGAGGCCCAGTTGCGCTTCTCCCAAGGCGGCGGCATGCCAGCGGACGTGCTGGGCACTGATGTCGGGAATTTTTGCCGCTGGCCGGCCGTCCGCCCCTACTTCCAGCCATCTTCGTTCAAGGCGAGCAGCTGTGCCGCTCTTGGAAGAGGCAGGGCATCGAGGACGCCCTCAACCTCTACCTCAGTCTCCTGCGCCCGGATCACGACGACCGCCAGGGCGCCCGCTTTTTAATTCCCGTCCTCTATATCCGCCTCGGCCGCGACCAGGAAGCCTACGATTTCTGCAAGGCTGGGCCTACCAATTCCTTGGCAAGTCCGAGGCCAAGCAGCTCACGCACTCCGACGCGGCCTACCTCCACATCAAGAACGCCAATGCCACTGAAAATGTCGAGCTCTGGTGCAGCTCCCCATGGTGTCCGCCGTCGCTTTGATCAAAATGCGCCTGGCGTTGGGGCTGGAGTTAATTAGTGCGGGCTGCCAGGTCCAAGGTCCGTCCCGGCAAGCCCGTTCCGACGCTTGAGCAATGTATCGCTCCCAACAGCGACTGGTGCGGCGATACATCGAGCGTCTGTCTGCCGAGGTGTTCGCAACCGATGAGTCCATGCTGGAGAAGCGCGTGGAGTTCGAGTCACAGCTGGGCCAGCTCTGGCATGCCAGCACCGAGTACAACAAATACTTTAGGATTACCATGTTTGAGCCAGAGCAAAAGGAATTCTCAACCGGGCCTCGACCGTACTCCCCAGGCTCGGACGAGAAAGCCCATCTTGCCTTCATGCACACGTACGGGGCTTGGTGCAAGACGCCCATGGCCATTGCGAATATGCGGAGGAAGGTGTATGCGGCCATCAACGCGGCCCTCGCCGACTCGGCATAATTTAAATAGAAGCCGCGAGTTTGGGTAGTATCAATGCAAAAGGCTAGTCTGAACTCTGAGGGGGATGACTCAACACAAAGACCTCATGGCAGGGAAAATAGTAATATCTAAGGAAAATAACAACCAATACGTCTGAGTGACATCTCAACAGACAATTCGGAGTGACAGTTTGAGTCAGCAAGGGAAAAAACCATTCCCAGTCCACGAGGTTGATGAGAAAAAAAGGGAAAAAAGAAGCGTCACCTGTAGGATTCGAACCTACGCTCCCGAGGGAACTGCCTAACATGCTAACTGTTAATTAGCAGGGCAGCGCGTTAACCACTCCGCCAAAGTGACTAGGTTGATTGGAAGCTTTGGTCTCCATACTATGAATGCATTTATCCAAATCAGAAGAGAAGGACAAATTGACAGCATCTTGATGTGCAGTAAACTTGACGGCTTGCGGTAGGAGCTTGATTACCATACAGCTAGAAATATATAACACTTGGTTCGCTCACGTCAGGTTTGGTCAAAAACATCTGTTGATATGAGTCGCAGCCAGCCCTTACCCCTGACGCCAGACAATGCAACAACCCCTAACGTTAGTTATCCCGTTGACATGAACAGCAAATGAGCGACTCGAAATGTCTCCAGAACCCAACCGCAAAACCTATCTCCTCCCACCACGCCCACCACCCTGCCCACCCAACATGCCACCCATCTGCTTCATCATGGCGTTCATGTCCATCCCGCCCAGGCCGGGCATGCCACCACCGCCACCACCTCCGCCAAACATCTTCATCAAGCTCGCCATGTCAGGCATGCCGCCACTACCTCCGCCCATCCCGCCCATGCTCTGTAGACGCTTCTGCATAGCCGCAAGCTGCTGGGCCTTGTTGCCACCGGCCATGGCGCTCTGGGCGCGCTGCATGTTCTTCATGTTGCCTCCCATCTTCTTGGCCATGCCGGCCATCATGCGCTGCTGAGTGAGCAAGTCCTCGACCTCGCGGACGGTGGTTCCCGAACCCCTCGCCACGCGCGTCATGCGCGTCGGCTGGTCGATAAACATCTTCCCGTCGCTGTCGAGCTCCTTCTCGGTCATGCTATCACAGATGTAGATCATGCGCTTGAGCTTGAGTGAGCCCTCCTCGTCGTCCATGCCCTGCATCATATTGCTCATGCCCGGGATCATGCCGGCCATCTTGCTGAGCGGACCCATCTTCATGATGTTCTGCAGCTGGTCGCGCAGGTCGCGGATCGTGAAGATGCCCTCGCTGATGTGCTTGATGGTCTCCTTCTGGTCCAGCTTGAGACTCTGAACGTGTTCCACCAGCCCGGCCATATCGCCCATGCCCAGCAGCTTGCTGATAAAGTTACGTGGGACAAACCGCTCGAGGTCCAGCATGTGCTCGCCCGTGCCAATGAAGACGATGGGGGTGTGCGTCGCGGCGACGGCAGAGATGGCACCACCGCCAGCGGCATGGCCGTCCGTCTTGGTGATGATGATGGCACCGAAATCGGCAGCCTCCTTGAAAGCTTTCGCCTGGGATTCGGCCTGCTGACCGATCGAGGAGTCCAGCACCATAATTGTCTCGTCCGGCTTGATGGCGGTCTGGATATCCATCATCTCCTGGAAGAGCGCGCTCTCCTGCCTGTGGCGACCAGATGTATCAACGATAATGATCTCGAACCGCTCCTTCTTGAACTTTTCGACACCGTCCCTCGCAACAACGGCCGGGTCTGTCTCGGTCAGGCTACCGTAGTATGGGATCTTGGCCTTGGTCGCGTTCTGCTTCAGCTGGTCGAAGGCACCGGCACGGAAGGTATCGGCGCACACCAGGCATGCGCGGAAGCCGCGAGACTGGTAGTGCCTTGCGAGCTTGGTGCAAGTTGTCGTCTTGCCGGCACCCTGGAGGCCGACGAACATGATGACGTTCGACTTGCCCTTCTTCGGCTTGAAGGGCTCGGCATGTGGATCGACGAGGCGGACGAGCTCATCGTAGACAGCTTTTTTGAATGAGGCGCTTCTTGTTGACGGCAGGCGGGAGCTCCTTAAAATTGACGGTTGCGCGGATCGACTTGCGCAACTGTCCAACGAGACGGACGTTGACATCGGCTTCGAGGAGGGCGGAGCATATTGTCTTGAGCATAGAATCGAAGGCCTGGAAGATGCGAGGTCAGGAATGCTCGTCGAAGCTGCGCCGGTCATATCGCCACAGGGGAGGTAGCAACGGGGAGACGTGCCTTTTCGTCGAGATTTGGGGCGCGCGTCAGGTCGCTGACGGCCGCATTGATGCGGCGGCCAAGATCTTGAAGAACCATGGCGAATGAACCACGGCGACGAGACCAGCAAAGATGCGATGTTAGTTAACTTCGTTGGCCTGGAGGTTACGTTGGCAGCTGTCGACTGAGAAGTGGTGGGGTGCGCTGTGGTCGTTTGGTCTTGGCAAGGAGCCGTGGCTGCCGCTTGTTGCCAGCTGCCAAGCAGAGAGAAGGACGGAGCAGGGGTTAGGGTTATCTTAGCTCAGGGGCTACATCCACGGCGAGCTTTCAGTAGCACTTCTACATCTCGCCACAAGAATTAAAAAGTGTGCCGAAAGTACATGAATCAAGCGTTAAAGGAGAAAAGAGTCTGGATGGGATCCGTCTTGTAGTGTAATTATTTATGTTCAGATGTAAATGTCAAGTAAATCTTGAACTTGCCGCAGAATCTAATGGACAGATCACCGCTGCCTCGCAATCATATCCGCGGTCTTGACGGTCGTGTTTACAGCCAGCACACCGGCCTTGCAAAGAATCTCGACTGTGCTGTCAACCACCTTCGGGTCGACCCCTTGTGTCCTCTCAGGAAACCGTACCGTCTTCAGCCACTCCCGGGCGTCCTCTCCCGAGTAGTCCAGCTCGGTGCTGATGTACGTGACGCCCTCCTCCTGGTTTTCGTTGAAGTACTTGATGCCCGAGTTGAGCCTCTCCAGCAGATCATCCACACGAGCATCCAGCTTCTCGCCCTCAATCAGGTCGGTCGATGCGACGATCTTCCAGCTGCTCCAGGGGGGTGTAGATCTCGCCGACCCGGCGAATCTCGCCGTTGTCGTAGTACCGCTTGGAGGTGAAGTGCTCCCACATGAAGAAGTCGGCGTCGCCCGAGTTGACGGCCTTGCGGAGGTTCTCAAACGTGTTGAGCACGACAAAGTCTGAGTAGGGAGACGATTGTTCCAGCTCGGACCCTGCCCCGGCGGTCGGAAGAAGCCACCCGCGCTGGTCGGCCAGCACGTAGCCCATCACGTAGCTGCCGGACCCAATGCGTGACACGCCAATCTTGCCCCCCTGGAGCGAGTCGACCGACTTGATCTCGGGGCGGTCAGCGCCCGTCGAGATGGCCCAACCTAGCCAATGTTAGCGTCCGAGACAATGAGTGTGTGCCTAAGGATATTGAGTGTGCCTAAGCTCATGATGATGGCTGATGGCCTGCACGTACATAATGGAGTCTCGACGTAAGTCCCCACGAGCTTAAAGCCGCCATCCCCCTTCTCCTCAGCCTGCTGCGCCTTGCCCAAAGCGGCGATCCAGCCCTCGGTGAGACCAACGCCTACATCGATCTCTCCGCCACGCAACGCCGTGACCATGTGCCCAGTCCCGGAAGGGAATGGAATCAGCTCCGCATCCAAACCATAGTACTTCTTGGCAAAGTGAATGGGTGTTGAAAAATGCTCGGGCACGAAGCCAACCCTGAGCGGCCGGTTTGAAGTCATGGTGTGATGTGGTGGTGACGGTGTGGCTTGGAGTCGAAAATTCTTGAAGTCTTGGATGTCGTAGTGTTGCCTCGATCGCTGGTGTTTGGTCGTGCCGATCTCGGGGAGGGGGGGGGTGGTTTGTTGGAGTTTTTTAGGAAAAGTAATGATTCTTAAAATTGTGATAGGATGCGCCAGCAACAAGCAGTCAAACTATCAAAGTAGCCGACAAGTCGCAACGGGGGGTGCTTGAAAGGGAAAATGACGCAATGCGGGGCACCCGACTGAGCAGGACCAGGGCCCTCGAAAGTCCCAGACCAACCCCAAACCCACCAAGCCTCTGTACTGTATCTGAACAACAGGGGTTCAAGAATCGGGCGGTCGCGAAAGAGCACCGCTTCTCTGACGTCAAATAAACCATCAGCCGCATGGGCGGATGAGGCATGGAGCACCTGAAAGGAACTTAAATGGCCTGTATTTGAGTCTGTACTCTCAAATCTCAACTTGAACTTACACCACCATCTACAAGATCAGATGAAGGGATCAGAAGGATTCAAGGATCATGGCCTAGTCTTATACTCTGGTTTGTTTTTGTGGAATATTATGACAGTATCTACGGACAATCTCTAAAACCGGAACCGGGCTCTTAGTCGACGCGGGGACTGGCCCAGATCTGGTGCCCTGGGCCCTAGCCTTTTGCGTAGAACTATCGCTGGGCTTCAAATCACTGTTGTTGTTCCAGCGGCCAGGTAAGTGGGCTTTTGGGTTTATTCGACGAAAGCGAGCCGGATTTTCAAAAAGACCCGGCTTCGATCGCCAGGTCAAAAAGGGCATGGTAGAAAAACATTCAAATACTTGCTCGTTTGCCCCTCGGGACGATGGGATTTGAAATGTACATGTCCAGTCGCACTACATACCCATCACATTCCGGAATCTCTTGAATGCCTTATCGAGTATACACTGCGAAGAATAATCCGTGAGCCAGCATGGCCGGAATGGGAAGCGGAATGAGCGGCAGATGTTGATTTGAGGAAGCACTCGATGGTAACTTAACCCGCTCAGGGGCTTGTAAGTACATGGTGTCGTTCGCCGTTTCATTGGCTTTTGCAAACAGTCTCGCAGATGATTCGTGTTACGTATTTGAAGGCAAGCACCTTTTGGCTCAAAATAGGGTTTGTAGCAACTGAGTATCCGGCCTTTGCTTCTCTCAAAATCATCGACGGGCTGAACCTCCGTCTTGGCCTTGGAGGTATGAGAAGGTTTCCATCGTGATTCTTTCTTTTAACCTGTAGTAACGTTGTAGTAGTCGTGGAAGGAATAATGCCTTTCGATACACTTGAATCTTGGCTGAGACAAACATGAAGATCTCTATAGGTTCCATCTCAGCCCTTGCTCATTGTTGTAAGCGAGCACCTGAACATAAATTTTAGGCCTTCTACCTCGAAATAAGCTCCACTCGGCACATTCTTCGTTCACTCCTCTCTCGAACCCTATTTTTAAAACTGAAATAACAATTTTCTACAATGAAATCCTTCACCCTCGCCCTCCTCGCCATCCTAGGCACCACCTCACTCGTCTTCGCCGACACTGACAAGCGCCCCTGCGGCTTCAAAATTGCACCCTGCCCCTCGGACTCGCTCTGCCAGAAGGGGAAGAAGTGCGTTAATGATCCAAGGGATGACTGCAACACTGAGAAGGGGGGCGCCGACTGTGGTGGGATCTGCGTTTAAATCCAAAGATTTTAGCATCGCGCTATAGAAAGGTTCGAATGTGGAGGTGCTTGTTGGAGTCTGATGACGAGTATAGAGGGGCTCTGTGCATAGCCCAGGCTGAGGTAATTAGAGGAGCCAGAGCAAACGAGTCTTCATTTTGGGTTCGATATTTTGCTGTTTGTGGCTTAGCCAAACAAGAGCAACACAAGCAAGCTCACTACAATCAAGCTCCATGTTGGTTGTAACATCCACGTTGCTCGAGAGGGCAGGGGTAAAAGTACCGTAGTATTGGCAAATATTTCCGGTCATCTTGTTGATTCATGTCCCGGCCATATCCACCAATGAAGCATGACCGCCACCTTTCTATACACAGACCATATCCAACACATGTTGGACGTGCACAATGGTATTATGTCCGCCACCCCTCCCTGCACCCCGACGATGTATCCCAGCAGAGCAAATATTACCTTGGAGGCGTATGTCCGGCGGACCAGTTTCATCCATGCCCAACACCGCCGTTCGTGTTGTTTTCGCCTCTATCTGATCATTGGGTTAATGAATGGGTTGATGAGCCGATGTCGACATCTCAAGGGGTTGCAATGTCACGTTCTCGCCGTTTCGGCGGAGATAACGTCCTGACGGGACTTTGAGAGGCCTCGGCTGCTACCTTAATCTTATCCTCGCCAACCGTATAAGCACATCGAACGATAACCTCCCACAGGCTCAACAAATTCTCGCCGGCTACATGCAGCTTCGGTTCAGGAACAGCGAGGGTCTGCCCCACACTGGGAATTGCTCCTGCATGTGAAAGGAGACGAATCTCAGGCATGCAGTGCCACGTGCCAAAGACTGGCTTGCTCGCTCTTCTCTCCAGTCTGTGCCTGAAAACATTCTGCATTGGATTCAAGGGCTATCAGGGGCAAAACACATGCAGCAATGAACAGGTTGTGATCCACTCAAATGCTCTATTCATAAACTCAAACTCTAGTGATGCACTGATGATCCCGCCGCCAGCCATAAAGAAGCCGGGCAGGGCTAAACAAGAAACAAGAAATAGGAGCATGACTCATGACTCCGGCAATTACATGACTTATAACCCGAAGTCTCCCCTAAAAAAGATGCTCCCTTAAACAGTGTAGCGGAAGAAGCTGGCAAGATCGCCCCGGTCGCGCTCGGCGACGCGCTCCTCCTCGGTGTACTCGCTTGGGGGCTTGTGCTCGCGGTCACGGCGGGAGTTCTCGCGGCGGAGGTAGATGGTCATGAAGATGGAGAGGACCAGGGCCATGATCTGGCCACCGAGCAGAACGGCAAAGCCACGGATGTACCTCGGCTTGTCCTTGGCGAGGAAGAGGTAGGCTGAGATGGTGCCACCAAGGTTGCCGAAGCCGACGTGCATGGCAATGCCGACACCGCGTTTGAGCGAGCCACCGATGTTGTTGCCGTTCCAGGCGACACCCTGGGGCACATTGGGGTAGATACCGCAGGCCATGAGGAAGCAGCCAAAGTAGCGGACACCGCCGGACTTGACGGCCATGAGAAGGACAATGCCAACGATGCTGGACAAGAAATGTTAGTTACCCTTGCACGACTCGCATTCTCCTGGTTCTTTGGGAATACTCACGCGATGAGAATGTTGCCAATCATGAAGATGCCGCGCTGGCCGAGTCTATCGGCATACCAGCCGGCGGTGACGCAGACGATGCAGGCAGCGACGTAGGGGGGAACGGTCATAAGCTGGGCCAGTTCGGGGGTCTTGACGGTGCCGAGATCGTTGATGATGGTGGGCAGGAAGAGCGAGTACGAGTACAGGCCGGTGTAGATGCCGATGGTGATGACCATGTGAACCCAGATCTTCCAGTCCTTGATGGCAGACCAGAAGTACTTCATGTCGAACTCATCGGCGAGCGAGGAGCGATCGCGCTTCAAGCGGGCAACGATCTCCTCACGCTCCTCGGGGGCGAGGAACTTGGCGGTGCCGGGGTAATCATACATGACAAGGTAGGCGATAGCAGCTGAGAGAAGGCAGTCGTTGTCAGTTTTGTGCATCACTCTTGAACTTGGGCGAGTGCAGCTTACCGATAATGAAGGTCAGGATACCCTCGAGGATGAAGATCCATTGCCAACCGGAGAGACCAGCCATGCCGCGCATCTCCATGATACCGCGAGCCAAGAGACCACCGAAAGCACCAGCAGCGGTGGCAGCGGAGAAGAAGATGGCCATGCGGAAACCGCACTCGTGACGCTTGTACCACATGGTGATGCTGTTGACGCGTGATTAGTCGGCTTCTCAAGAGCAGCTGATGGTTTCTGATGAAACTCACTAGTAGGTGATACCAGGGAAGAGACCACCCTCAGCAATACCGAGAAAGGAGCGGCAGGCCATGAGACCAGGGTAGTTGTGGACGATACCCATGAGGGTGGTGCAGATGGCCCAGACGACCATGATGCTGGGAATCCAGACGGAGGGGCGGAAGCGCTTCATGGCCATGTTGGAGGGGACCTCAGCGAGGACGTAGAAGGGGAAGAAGATGGCGAGGGCATCGTTGTACTGGATGTTCTTGAGGCCGAGATCCTTCTCGAGGGTGTCGAGACGGGCGTTGCCGATGTTTGTGCGGTCGAGGAAGGAGAGAAGATAGAGGAGAGCCAGGAAGGGGAGCAGACGGAGATCGATCTTGCGGATGAGCCTCTTGGTTGTGCTCTCGTCCCAACCGGCGCTCTCGATGTTCACATCGTCAATGTGAGCCGCCTTGGTGACGATCTTCTCGTTGTTGATGCTGTCGGATTCTGTGGTCGGCACATCTTGGTGTGCGCCAACTTCGGCGGCGTGACCCATGATTAGTGGATAGGTAGCGTTCGTTCCTAGACAGGGTGTTGATGGGACAATGCCGTGCTGTGAAGGCGCAAGGGGATCCGGCTCTTTGATGTGAGGCGGATAGCAGACCCTGCACGTGTCTCGAGGGGGGAGTTGGGGTTGGAGTGATGGACCAGACTGGGAGGCAGGAGAAGATCGTCGACCAAAGCAGGGCAGCTCTCCGTCTTATAGACCTCATCCTCCAGCACAGGTCAGCGACATGTGGACCTACATAGAGACATGGGGAAGGGAGGTCAGGATGCAGTGAGAGTCCCACAACGGACAACGGGGCCGCATCATCTGGCAATTCCCATGCAGATCCCTGGTCTGTCAGCATGGGTATGGGACGAGGTTCCACCTCCCCCAGAGCCCCCATCCGCCGGTCCACGACACCATCCACACATCCACACCTCCAAGGGGTGAAAGGGGGGATCCCCGGTTCGACGGTCAGGCGGAGTCGACCAGGGCCAAACGAGCGCGCGCCGTCGAGTTGGCACCCGAGAAATGGACTGATGAAGAGCTCAGCTCGTTCTGATGTTTCAGCGATCCGTCTGCGTGTCGGGGAACACAATGGCTGAAGGTTCCGAGGTACTCGCAAACTCGCAAACAAGGGGGGGGGGGGTGAGAGGGCGGATCGGCATGCTCCCCCGCTTCCCGTTCTGTGTGGTCGGTGAGAAGCCATAAACGTCAATGGCAGAATCTGGACTGCCTGGTTTGTTTAGCTCTTGGCTGGCAAGTGGGCGATGATCCGTGAGCGGTGCCATCCCCAGACCCAGCCAGGACGGGCCGATGGCAGGGGGCAAAAAACGTCCCGCGTCCATCCTGGCCACACCCATGGATGATAATCCGCGGGCGCATGCCAAGGGGCTTGGCGACAGGGCCCTTCTTGGATCCTTTTTCTTGCGAGATTGCAAGATTCGACGCGGGGTCTGGACCGGGGAACCACTCAGCAGCCTGTGCAGGCCGCCACCACGAGCCCGGATCTGTACAACACGTCCGGCTTGGCCAGCGTTGGACCCCGCCATTGGGCAGCTCGCGAGCGTCGACGTGAGTGTTTCTCAACGACCTCCTCCCCCTCCTTGATGCCCAGCGTGCCCAGCGCTGCCCAGATGATACAAGCTCGTCCATAACCAGTCAAGCCAGGCCAAGCAGAGGCCAAGGAACCCAAAATCCGGTCCACGACGTGCCCCCGCACGTGGCTGACCCCAACGGTGGGCCGGATGAAGTCGTTCGGGCAGATGGAGGAATCCTCCGCCAGCAGCAGGAGGCCTGGGCATCATGGGTGGCGTCTCTGAAGGGGCAAGGCGCCGGCACGTCCGTCACAATCCTCGGACCGGCAGCTGGGTGTTGCGATTACACCTCGTCGTCCACGTTCTTCCCACGTTTTCAAAGCACCCTCACGCATGCTCAAAAGCAGGCCCCAGGCAGCGCGAACGCACGCCTACACGTGCGCCATCGGCAGCCACATCGCCAGTCCACGCGACGGTGCACGCCGAGGAGGTGCGGAAGGCATGGATGGCGGGCCAAGGGAGGCACAGGAAGGTTTCTGGAATGATACGATCGCGATCCGGCGCGTGGCTAGCTCGTGTAGGCGTTTTCGTCGTGGTGGTGCTGGGCACAGACGGTTGGAAAAAAAATCAAAAAGGAAGAAAAAAGAAATTAGCGCCTGTGCAGTTTGTTTGATGAGCGCGTCGGTGGCACGTCAAGGTTGCATCCCGCTGAGCAAAACGATATTGTTGCGGTTCTTCCTAATATCAAGCACAGTTGCGGGTTGCAAAAAGAAAGCGAAAGCGCCAAAATTCGCCGAGTGGAAACAACAGCGACCGCCATCTTGACTCCAGACTCCAGACCGCCATGTTCAAGGGACGTTGACGCTGGCGGGCCGCGGTTTCCACTTCCCCAGTTCCCCAGTTCCCCAGACTGTGAGGGGATCTCATCTCATCCAAATCTCGCCGGGCACCAAGATATGTTCGCCACTGGCGCCGGTTTGCTTCATGCTTGGTTCGTCTCGTCTCCGCAGTTTCCACACTCCACTGTCCACTCTTTCCTCTCTTTCCACTCTCCAAGACGGCGTGACCTGGGGAAAGAGGAGCCCTGGGAAGGAGTCCACTGCCCTAACCGGCCTAGCGCCCATCTTCCCCAGAGCCCGCGCACAGGCCACATGTGGGTTCTCGCCCCTTACCCCTCAAAACTCGACCCAGCCCACTCCGCCGTGCCGCCAATTCAAGCTTTCATCGTGCCACCTTAAACCACCCTTTTCTCCCATGTCCTAACTTGGCGTCCTCCTCCTTTCCGCCGCGGCCCCCAATAAACAGTGGACGGCGTTCCAAAAGCCAATCGCCGCCCCCGTGACGGCATTCAGACCATCGGCGACGCTAATGCGCGAGATGCCCATCTTGCCATTTGTTCCGGCATGGAGCAAATGGCCATGATGGCAATTCTCGTTCCAGTTCTCGGCAGCATCGTACCGTTGCACCCCGCTAGTCTGGGGTCTGCAGCCCCTTGGCGCGTCCGTTGGCTTTGCCTCGACTGCTCGACGCCCCGCCTCAGCAGCCTCCGCTGGCACATGCCCAGACCGCCGACCGGAGCCTCGTAGCGCAGCTCACAGCGCAGCCCTGGATCTCGTCTCCTGCTCCTAGTCGCCCCAGGGGACAGATCTGACTGCCCACAACCCACCCGCCGCCGCCGCCACCCCGGTCGCTGCTGGCCGTCTCAGCCTATTTGCCCCGTCGCCTACGAGCCCGCTAGCAAGCGAACCGCCGCCTTGCTCGTGTTGGGCAAAGCGTGGGAGTGTGGCGTCAATCCGCCTGTCCGAAGGGCATGCTGCGACCTGCGACTGCCGGCACGAAGAACTGGCATGGCCCCTGGCGCAGACGCGCGCCCAGCGCCCTGAACGGCAGGTCCTCCGACGACAGTCCCAGGGAGCCAGCCGTGATCTGCTGGACTTGGCCATTCCTCCAGCATTCACGACTGTGACCCTGCGCCAACGCCATGTCGTCTCGGACGAACGGCCGCCAGTCTGGCTTTCCAATTCGACAGGGCCGAAGTGTTTGCCGAAAACCCCTGCCCGTCACGTTTCGGAACTCTTCCGGACGGGCCGCCAGAGATCTTTGTTCTTGAGATCGGTGAGCAGCTGGTTTCCCAACACGTCGGGCCATCGGGCCTGCGTAGCCACCGACATCCGCCCTCGACCATCACGACTTTTGCGCAACCGGAGACGCGCAGATCAGGCCCGTCCGCGCGGGACCATCCCCTTCCTCTCATCCGCGAGACATTGACGACTTTGACGATGGTCTTTCTCGCGACCCTGGAGCGTGTGGCTTGCCGCATCCGCGCAGCCAAGGGCTTGGTCCCTCGTGGTGGCTGCCTTTCCACGCGCGAAGAGGGCTTGGTTCTGCAGCCACCTCTGTCGGCGCTGTTCTTCGCATGGTTCGATGCATAAAACTGCCGGCTTTCTGAGCGAATTTTTGACAGGGAACTCGCGCATCCTGCGCTGAGATGCTCAGATTCTCAACTGAGGTTGACTTTGATTCCGCAGTCTGACCTCAGCCAGCCGCACTGGTGGTTCCATTCTTTCCGTCCTTTCCCCGGTGAATTTGTCAAAGAAACCAATCAACGAGTCTCCCATTGTATTGTCTGAACCTGGCTGTCAGATCTTTCCAACGAGACGGAACGACGAGGGTCATAGCGAGAAGAAAAGCTCGAGGGGGTCACTTGAGTTCTGGACTGTGTTTTGGTCATTGCCGAAGTATATTCACAATTTGTGGATAATCGGGCCGCACTGCTGAATTATTGATTTTCTCATTCTCCTACGGGCAGCTGAAGGGCTCTGCCAGCCCCCGCCTCTGACGGACCACATGTTGTGTCAGGCGGGAGGCATCCCAAACGGCGGGGACGACCCTCGTCTCTGTTGTCTCTTGTCTGGGGAAGCTCCAGTTCCCCAGATAACCATCTCGTCAGCTGCTTCGGCCACGCAATTATGGAGCCTTTTCCGTTGCCTAGCCCCCGCAAAGAGCCACTCTCCTGACATCTGTCAACTGCCGCTGACTGCACTAACTCGACTAGTTTCTGGGCCCCTGTGGGGTATCGGAAGCCTGCCCAGGCTGGTTCGGGGTCTAGAGCTGGTAGTGCATAGCGCAATTTGCTCTAGCCATGATCCATGATCCCCCCGCGCGCTCTGTCTTGGTGTTTCCACAACACAGCGGAGTTGCTGTGGGCGATCCTTCCATCATGACACCAACGTTTGACACTTGTTGATAAAAACTCCGCTCCGATTCGGCGCACTTCTGGTACGAGGTTTTGGTTCTGAACAATTTGTCATGATTGGGGCTTTTGGATTTTGTCCCTCTCCCCTCCTCACATGAATCTCACCTAGTCTGATGCAAGTCTAGATTGACTCTTACGGAGTATGCGGGTTTAAAACATTGTCCGGTTGCCAAGAAGAAACAGCATGAATCTCGACCCGGAGCATACCAGTGGTAACTGTTGTTTTTTTAGTCTTCAACACCACCTGTGGTCCTTGTGAGAGGACTCGACTTAGTCTCTCAGGCACTTTCCGTGAAAGAGGGCCCCGTATTAGCTCTCAACTCCTGGCTTTCTGGCCAGGTTGAAACTTGGTCTGGCCTTTCAAAGGTTCACAAGGCTAGCAGCAAAGGTAAGCTTTTTGTTGCAATTTCAAAACACACTCAGAAGGAACACTGTGCGGAGTTTCTTATCCCGAGTCCCATCCCGGACTCGCAGTCCCATGTAAAGAGAACGTGAGTCGGTATGAAGGGACAGAACAAATAAAACACTGCATCACCCCTTACGGCGAGTGTTGGCAGGAGGGAATGACTGTGAAGTTGAATTTATGTAGCCGTTGAAATATTGCCAGTGAGGGTGCCGGTGGAGACCAGCAACCTGAAAATTTCGAAAGATGTTGAGTTCAATAGAGTAGTTACTTAGGCAATGGTAGGATAATAAGTGAGCCCCTTGCATGTTAAGATAAATGGAAGTCTCATGTTGGTTCGCAGTTTCAAGCACTCACTCTTATGCGCAAATGTTCTCAGCTTGCTAAAGCCTGCTGCATCGCGAGAGGCTAGAGAATGGAAAGTTGCCTTATGGATAGCGTTACTTTTACCCACGGAGAATTTCCTCGAAAATATTTGAGTATCACCTAGTTATATGTTGCCGGAAGTCCGATTCGTCCTTATCAAGTCATTGACGCTTTGTAATACATCATGGCTATTAATCCGAACTGCTAACTTATAACATTACAAGTCTGACAACTTATTATCTATGTAAACTAGAATCCTCTTCTGTAGCGCAGACTATCTTATCAATCTCTTGTGCATTAATAGTAGCGAGCTTTGAATATAATGCATAAAAGAGCTGC
The DNA here is from genome assembly GCA_027946355.1 of Collariella sp. IMI 366227. Lineage (NCBI taxonomy): Eukaryota > Fungi > Ascomycota > Sordariomycetes > Sordariales > Chaetomiaceae > Collariella > Collariella sp. IMI 366227. The sequence goes on along the minus strand of JAPEUS010000033.1, from coordinate 44,898 downwards.
TTGTCTAAAGGGTTCATAGTTCACAGCTTATTTCTTTAGGGATTGTGCCCAAGTATGTGCAATCGCGTTTTTATTACCCCTACCCTTTGGGAATTACAAAAGTAAGATCAATGCCGACAATAGGTTGACTTGAAAACTCGTTCCATCTGAGGTGCTCTTGGTTAAGCTTACAATTCATATATAATGACCAACCTCTTACCGAGTTGGCTAGGAATAGATTGATAACCAGGGCCCCAGGATATGATAAAATTGATACTTAGGGGAGAGATCGGGACCTCCGGTCAGGGAAATCATCGGGAACTCCGATAAAAGGAAGACGCGTTTCTGCGCCATCCAATCAATAGAAGATAATAAATAGCAAGGAGTGCTCAACAAGGTACTTGCTTGGAACCCCGAGACATTAAGTAACTGCGTGCATTGAAACTGATGGGAACATGCTTAGGATGATTACACCAGGCGGGAATACATATGACACAGACGCCCACGGTGACCTGTCAAGTCGTCTATTCTTTCCACAACTCCCGGTTGGAATCGCGTGTCACCAAAATTTTGGACCATGGTTCAGCTGCTTTTCCAGCCATCGGTCTATATACCGGCTCTGGCCGTGGTCTTGGTCGCCCTTCTAGCATACTGCCTTCTTACCGCCGGATCCGACCTGCCCAAGCTTCCGATCGCCGGCGCAAAGACGGGTGACTGGTTTCCTTTTTTCCAGGCACTATGGAGAAACACATTCGACATCAAGTCTGGAATCAAGTTTGCAGATGAGCATTACAGAAACCAGGCGGTGCTGCTGCCGACTTTTCATTTCCCCAACCAAGTGCTCCTCCCACGGAGCGAGACCCAGTTCGTGACGGACCAACCCGACTCGGTTCTCGACATTCACTCCCACACAATTGAGGTGCTTCAGAGCGACTATACACTCGCCGATCCCAGCCTGATCCGCAACCCGTTGCATCATAAGCTCATAGCGACTACGCTAACCAGCCAAATTGGCAACCTAGTCCCCGAGGTGGCCGAAGAGACAGCTTGGGGGTTTGAGCATGAAGTGGGCAGCCCAGCCGAGTACAAAGAAGTGTGCGTCTACGAGGCAATGCGCAAGATCCTCGCCTACGCGACGAACCGCGTCGCCGTGGGGGCGCCCATGTGTAGAGACCCGGACCTGCTCAGAGAGAGCACGGCGCATGCCCAAGAGGTGCCACTGATGGCACAGATTCTTCGCCTGTTCTGGAAGCCCCTGCGACCGGCAATTGCGTCTGTCCTCACGCTTCCGATCCAACTGCGCATGTGGCGTTTCGAGAAGATTGTCTTACCCCTGATCGAGAGGCGGCTGGCCGACTACGAAGCGCGCACTCGCGACCCTGAAGACAAGACGCTGGGGCCGGAGCCCAACGACTTTCTGCAATGGTGCATCAAGCAAGCCCGGGAAATCGGCGATCCCCACTTGTCGACGCCGAGAATGCTGGCTGGGCGGCTTCTTTTCCTTGACTTTGCCGCCATCCTGACATCCTCCGTCACCCTCTCGGGAGCCGTTTTCGACCTAGCCGCTGGCAAGCCAAAAGATATCGACGAGCTCCGGGAGGAGATAGAGGGTGTGCTGGCTGAAGAAGGAGGCAAATGGAACAAACAGGCGCTCTCCAAAATGCATAAGCTTGACAGCATGATGCGGGAGTCGGCCCGCCTGAACTCGTTCGTGACAATTGGGTTGGCCCGGACGGTGGTTGCAGAAAACGGCCTTGTCACGCCCTCGGGTGTCAGAATTCCCCGGGGCACCTGCGTCATTGTCCCGAGTTATGTTGTTCTTCAAGACAGCGACGTGTACCCGGAGGCACAGGAGTTCAAGCCTTTCCGCTTTGTCAACCACGGCGAGCAGAGTACCGGTGAGGGGGTCGGCGATGCGAAGCGCGCCGGCAAGGCCTTTGCCTCAACCAGCACCGACTACCTGGCGTTTGGCCACGGCCGCAACGCGTGCCCGGGCCGCTTCTTCGCCGCCAACGAGCTAAAGCTCATGGTGGCACATCTTGTGCTGAACTATGACATGGAGATGGGGAGAAGCCGCCCACAAAACACGTGGATTATGGGATTCAGACTCCCGCCCTTGGACGCCACGGTCCGCATGAAGAAGAGATTCAAAGTCTGACCGCCTGCCTACGGATCGGCCGGCCAGAAGAACCCAAATCACATCATTTCTTCGTACCGTGCCCAAGAGCCGAGAAGTGTATGACTCCTTGAAAGGATTGCAGTATCCCTTGAAGAAGTTGATGGGCATGCTGAACGACGGATGGTGGTCAAGAAATGCATACTTTCCGTGGCGAGACATTGGGTTTTGCTGGGGTTGGCGGAGACAGACACATTTGGATGATTTGTCAGGTACATCGAGACCAGACCGGAACGAAGTCGACTCTAGCCATGGACTATTGCAGCTCCTGTCCCTGCCGTTGAAAGATCTGCCGTTATTGTGTGAAAACAAGGAAAAAAGTCGTACTTACAGCCTGTGCCTGCATAAGTCCAGTCTTGGTCTGGCAAGTTCAAAACAACTACCAGTAGTTATTAGACAATGGGTGGCTGATGTTGGCCGCAACAATCATTCCTCCCATTAACCAGTTCCAATGCCCGCCCCAGCGAGGAAAACAGGGCTTCTAGCGGCTGAGGATCAGAAGGCGTGATTTCTCAACGTCGACTCCTGGGATACTTCCTTAGGTCTTGCAAGTCGTGCGGTGAAGGCAAAAAGCACCGACCCAAAAGGAAAGTCGACGTCCCTGACCGCCTTGTCCTGCGTGCTGATGATGCTGGGGGTTGTCGACGAGCATCGTAAACCTAACGAAGACGCCAGAAATTGGTTCAGGTTTTGCTGTGTCCCGCGGGATCTAGAGTGCGTGGTGCTCGAACCGTGGTCGCCCGCATCAAGGGTACCTTGACTTGAACCAATCTCTCCAAAGCATGTTCTCTGACGCGTCTTCCTAGGCGGACCTCCCCCAAGACTCCCACAACTGAACCTCCTGTGAACCTTTAGGAACAGCGGACCCAAGGGGAGGTGACTGGGCACTGGTAGACGCGAGCCACGGAAACCTTGTTCTCAATGCCAACTCAGGGGCAACTCGGTAGCGGCCATCAGGGGTTTCACATGGTTCGGAGGAGCCAGGACGAATCGACACCAAGTGGTCGACAGCTCCCTCCCCATCCCTTCCGGTCGATTCGGAGATGTCCGTCCTGGGTCGATCGAAGATTGCCGTCGCAAGAGCCTTCCACGGTCAAGGTTGCCCTAATTCACCTGAATCGATGCCGCCTGTGTCCCTCCATCCGTAGGCCCCCGGGATCCTGGCTGGGGGGTGTCGTCGACCTCGGACAGGAGGGCGAACCCCCTCTGGTGTTTGCTGCTTCTTCCTGTGCGTCGTCGACGGGTTTAGTGAGGACGTGTCTTGGGTTCGAGAAAAATCTGGAGGTTTGACTTGTTTGTTTGTTGGGGTGACGGTTCCTTCTTTGACGCAGGCGGTCTACGCTTCAACTCGGACCGAGGTCAACCGAAGCGTCTCTCCCCAAGGTGGTTGTGCCGGTTCGTCCCGGAGCAGTGTCGTGAACAGAGGGCGGGATCAGACAAATGGACAACGTCCCGGCTTGTGCCGGCCATGACCCGGGAGGCCAAGACGAGATTCCGAAGCGAAAGACAACCAAGGGATTGGTCCCCGACGCCCTCTCAGCTGCCGATAGAAGTGGGGCAGATTTCAGGTCAAGCTCGCGGCTATGGTTCGAGTGGGATGGCGGTGGTCGTCTTCCTTCGGCCAATTCGGCCGAACTGGCTGACGGAAGTGCGGTGTGTGGCGGTCGAGGCCAGCCCGGCAAGGAAATGTCGTCCCAGACATATCTGCCCAAGGATTTCGCGAGATTGGGGGAGGAGAAGAATAAGGTGTTGTGTTGTGTAACTCGACGTCGCAATCGCGGATTGGTGGGGCCATCAGCTGTCCTGACGTAAATTCCATCTGTTTTGGGCCTTCAAACAGCAAGTCGGGGTTCCACAGTGCCCCGCGACGCCCTGTCGAACCTGTGAAGCGGCGCGTTCTGTTGAGCTCCCGCCTGCTGAACATGGACTGACCCCGCACCCACGCGCTCATCCCACTTCCTGCGACTTCCATCTCGCTCTCTGCTGCCCCTCCATGCCCCTCCCTCGCAATCAGAGCTGCGTCATACAAATCCCTCACCGGCGGACGGCAGATCGTTTGTGCGAGACTCAGCAGTCCCTTTTCCTCTTTCCAACCGTGTTCTGAAACACTTTCAGCTCAGCCCTTCTGGTCCAATTCATCGCGCTTTCTCACACAGTCCGCTGCTCTGACCTCACTCTTACCCCGCCATCGCAAACCTTGATCCAACCAAACCTACCGACTCCAGTCAACCAAACTGTCACAATGGGTCTCCTCGAGGTACGTGAACAATCCACTCGGCCCAACCCGTCCCTTTCTGCGCGTGTGATGTTTGGGTCATGCCCTTCTGACCTGCGGTCCCTGCATAGGATCTCAACCTGCCCGTCGGCGTCATCTATGGTACGCGCTCTACCCCTCCTTATACCCCTCGCCGAGACCGGAGGAGCCAACACTAACCGCGAACTTTACCAGGCGATGATGTCCTGAAGCTCTTCCAGTACGCCCGCGAGAAGGGCTTTGCCATTCCCGCCGCCAACGTCACCTCCAGCAGCACTGTCGTCGCTGTCCTTGAGGCTGCCCGCGATGCCAAGGCCCCCATTATGTGCGCCACGATCCCTCCTCCGTCAATCCGAGCTGTCGCGTGCGGAGACCGGCAGATGCTGACAATGCGCGGTTAGCCTCCAAACAAGCCAGGGTGGTGCCGCCTACTTCGCCGGCAAGGGCATTAAGGACAGCGCCGAGAAGCGCGAGGCGTCCGTTGCCGGTGCCGTTGCCGCTGCTCACTACATCCGCTCCATCGCTCCCAGCTACGGCGTTCCCGTCGTTCGTAAGTGCGCCATCGCCTTGTCTCCTTGCTGCTGCTGACTCTGTGTTGTCTAGTCCACACCGATCACTGCGCGAAGAAGCTCCTCCCCTGGCTTGATGGCATGCTTGACGAGGACGAGAAGTTCTTCAAGAAGAACGGCGTCCCCCTCTTTTCCTCCCACATGATTGATCTGGTATGTTCCGCCCTCCAGTTGCACACTTTCAGAGACTGCAGCTGCTAACAAAACTAGTCTGGTAAGTCGCCGAACCTACTCACACGGCTTGCGCAAAACTCACACATTGATCCCAGAGGAGCCCGTCGATGAGAACGTCAACACCTGCGTCGACTACCTTAAGCGCATGGCGCCCATGAAGCAGTGGCTCGAGATGGAGATTGGCATCACCGTATGGAAAATACCCCCCCTGTCTTGTTTTCTAAAAAATGCTGACGCTCTTCATTACAGGGCGGCGAGGAGGACGGTGTCGACAACACTGGCGTAAGTTTGGCTGGCACTGGCTGCTGACCTTGCCATTACTGACACGTCTTTCCATGTCTCAGGTCGACAACGCTTCTCTCTACACCCAGTACGTGGCCCCTCAATTCGATGTTGCGAACATGACTAACCCCGCATTAGGCCCGAGGACATCTGGCAGATGTGTGTTTGACCCCTCCAATGGCAATCTGGCCATTTACTGACCCCCTCATAGCGAGCAGGCCTTCCGCCCCATCTCCCCCTACTTCTCCATTGCCGCTGGCTTCGGGTACGAGCTGATCTCCCGAGATACCCCCCGGCAGTACTGACATTTTGGTAGCAATGTCCACGGTGTCTATGCCCCTGGCAACGTCCGTCTCCATCCCGAGCTGCTCGGCAAGCACCAGGCCTACGTCTCCGAGAAGCTCGGCGGCGAGGACAAGAAGCCCGGTAAGCCGAGATATTCATACACAGCGCACGAATGCCTGCTGACTCCTCCAGTCTTCTTCGTTTTCCACGGCGGCTCCGGCTCCAGCAAGCAGGAGTACCTCGATGCCATCAGCGTAAGTTGCCACGTCCAAGGCGCACAAGCTCAATTGCTTACTTGTTTCAGCACGGCGTCGTCAAGGTCAACGTCGACACTGATCTCCAGTGGTCTTACCTCACTGGTATCCGGTGAGTATTATCTGATGCAGATGACCTGTGCTTTTGCTGATACGAATGAAGTGACTATGTCACCAAGAACATCGACTACCTCAAGACTCAGGTCGGCAACCCCGAGGGCGCCAACAAGCCCAACAAGAAGAAGTACGACCCGAGAGTATGTACACCCCTCCCAGTTTACCATTGCGCATTGGTACTGACGTTTACAGGTCTGGGTTCGTGAGGGTGAGAAGACCATGTCCGCTCGTGTTACCGAGTGCCTCAACGATTTCAAGACCGCTGGCACCCTTTAAACGGGTAAGGGATGAAACCCTGCAGTGTCTCTGGATGACCGAATACCTTTCACCTAAGCCACCTCAGGTAATAGCCGAAAATGAAAAAAAAAACCTAACCAACTGGAAACGTCCGTCACTTTAATCTACGGTAGCATGATGCGCCCGCTGTTGTGATCCAGCAGACACTGCTGCTTTTTCACGGTTTGCACTCTACGATCCCGCTACCCTCAGATTTGGAACACGCACAAGCCCCACGCCTCCAGAGAGAGACTAAAGCTAAATCATGCGGCATTACTAATCTATGTCTATGTCTTATCATGTCTCAAGCACGACCTGTTTTACTCCAGAGTCCGTTTTTGCCCTTCGTTCACTGTTGCGCCCTCGAGCTCGTGGCCTCGTTCCACGCAGCCGCGATGACAGCCCAGTACTGCTCCGGATGGGCGCGCATATGGCCGACGTGCGAGGTCCCCTCAAACATCTCGGCCGACACATCCCATCCCTTCCCGCGGGCGTCGGCCGCGTGCTGCTCGATGTCCTCCCAGTGAATGATGTCGTCCTCCTTGGAGTACAGGTACAGCCGCTTGGCGCCGTTGTCCGAGTAGCGCGTGTCGTTGACGGCGCCCGTGCTGAACTCGGCCGCGCTCGTCGCCCCGAGCACCCAGCCAAAGCCGTGCAGGCAGGCGAGGAAGATGGCCGCCAGGGCCCGCGTCACGACGAACGGCCAGGGGAGGAAGCGGGACGGGCCGAGCGCCAGGGCCCGCGACCAGGGGCCCACGTTGGGGAGGAAATGCGTGCTTCCAGGGGTCGAATCGCATACCATCATGTCGTGCGGGAAGAGCTGGCCCCCTGTGCGTTGGGTGTAGGCGTTCATGGTGGCGGCGCAGTTCATGCCGCCTGTGTTGGACATTACGTGGAGGAGGACGCGCTCTTTGGTGGTCTTGTCTTTTGCGGATGGGTCGTTTGGGTTTTCCAGCAGGCCCGGGTAGATGGCGTCGATGACGGGGATCATGGTCTGCGAGCGCGAGTCCAGTGTCTGATAAAGTGCCTTGAGAATGGGCGAAAAGATGAGCACGATTCGGGCGTGCGGAAACAGCTGCTGGAAGCCGTCGACGTACTTGGCCACGTGCTTGGGCCGCGCATCGCCCCAGCCGTAGATGATCACCGTGGAGGGATGGCTGGGGTCCTGGGCGCCCGGCTCGCCGTCCCGCAAGTACACCTGGTTGCTGAGCTTCTTGAAGCCGAGCATCGCGGACTCGGCTTCAACCACTTGTCTAGACATAATGAAGGAGTAGAATGGGGTTTGGAGAAAAGGGTGTTTGGTCGACGATCAGGGTCTTGAGTTTTGTGTTTCTGTCCTGTTGTCTGAGTGTTCAAAAGTCCTTATCTCTGCGATGGCAGTTGAGCCAGCAGACAAAAACTGTGAGCCCTCTGGGAGGATTTTCTCAACAAAGATCACCCCTGACCCTGGTTCCCGGCAGTTCCTGACAGACTCGAATCCACACCAGCCCTGTGAGCAGGGTCTCGCCCTGGGAAAGAGAAGCATGTGCTTCAGGGACCACGAACTGTCATCCCGACCGTCAGAGCCTGAGCGAGGAGCTCACCAGCCTACGTAGATCTCAAACGAAGCGCCCATCCCTCCCGTGAACAGAAATCTGGCACGAAGTAGACACCACGCCTCAATATGTTGAAAGAGTTTTACTGTTCACGATGATACAAAAGGAGTCTGGTTGCCCCACCACAAGCCGAGGCAAGGTGCCTAGCACGGCAACTCGTCCCAGGTGAAGCCTACCACCGAAGCCCTGAACAAGTCACTAGGGCAATTGGTCTAGGGGTATGATTTTCGCTTCGCAATCTCTGATGCGCCCTGTGAAAGGTCACCGGTTCGAATCCGGTATTGTCCATTACTTTTGATTCTTTTTGGTCCTGGGAGCCAAGTTTCACAAGCCGAGGCATGCTGGACACTTTGTGGATCACTCCCCAACTCCAAACTTGGCACTTGTCGAACTCCTGACTCCTAACCTCTTAGCCGGCCGGAATTCCGAACACCCGACTTACACCATACATCATGCTTTGTGTAACAACACTGGAACGTCCTGCGACAGCGTGTTGTTCAAAGATCTTCAGACCTGCCACTGTCCTCGCCTGTCATCAATTATTCCTACCATGGCTACGACTGCCGAGCTCGTACCTTTTTCCGAGGCCACACGAGTTGAAAGGCTCGACTCTCACACATACCAGGTGAACCTCGTTGACTCCTTCTGCATTGGCACTGGTAAGCTTTTACACTTTCCCTTGAACCGAGCCGAGAGCTGACGCGAGGCAGTCCCCAACGGTGGCTATGTGGCGTCCTGCATCCTCAAAGCTGCGAGCCTTCATCTCGCCCAGGCCGGCCAGAAGGACGTTATGAACGCGCATTTCCAGTTTTTGAACCGCAGCGAGACGGGGCCAGCAGTCATAATTATTGAGGACGTCAAACTCGGCCGCCAGCTGTCCACCATCCACGCCACCCTGTACCAGCGCGCTCTGCTGCCCAGTGCGCCATGGATAACCCAGGGATCGACACGCACCGAGATTTCCGCCTATCTGACTATGACCAACCTTAGCAAGGAGCAAGGTGTCTCGCTGCCAACTGCTTTCAGCTCTCAACAGCTCGTTGGAGCTCCCCAAACGCCAGACTTTGCTGCGCTCAGGGAGAACCGCGATCCCAACTGGGCTCGGTTTGAGTTTCCTGGAGGTAGCCCGTTGAGCTACGCCCGCTGCTTGCAAAATGTCGTTTATCACGACCCTAGAGGTGGCCAGGTGGCCAAGACCATCATCGACAAATGGCTGCGACCCGCATCGGGCGAGAAATGGACCGCTTCTTCACTCGCTTTTGTGTCCGATTGCTATCCATATGTGGTCGAAGCACACCGGCCGACCAAAGAGGAGGCCGAGGAAAAGGCACGCCGGGGCGAGAGCATCCCCTTCAGCCCAAACACGAGGTTTTGGTACCCAACCATCGTGCTCAACCTCGAAATCAAGAAGGGACTGCCCGAAGAGGGCGTTGAGTGGCTGCACTTGAGAGTCCAATCGAAACAGATCAAGGACGGTCGGTTTGATCTGGAGGTGCTGCTGGTGGATGAGCACGGTGACTTGGTCGCAATCAGCCACCACGTCAACCTGATTCTCGGGAGTGAGAGGAACACAGCGGACAGAGGTACAAGTGGCAACGAGGCAAAGGGCCGGCCGAGTCGGATGTAGCCAGTTGATTCTCAATGCAACAGGATCACTTCCATGTAACTTTGCTCTCTTCCTTCACTTACTTCAGACTCTCTGTTCCTTCCTGAACTTTTGATCCTCTGTCCAGATCCTCAGCTCGCTTCAGAAACTACATATTTTCACCAAACTGTCAACGCATTTCAGAATTCCTCACAAGTCACAAGCTAGGTGAAGCAGGGGATTTGGTCACATTCGCTCTCCATACTGTCCTGTCAGCTTCAGGGGAAATGACAAGTTGGCATCTCACCTTTCCGGCAGCCATGGCACTCTCACCTGACTGCCACGACGCCCAACAAAGACGGCTGAAACAAGGCATCCAATGGAGTCCTGCCGCGGTTCTCACTCATTGCGAAGGTGACTCGGGCATGGTCCAGCTCCACCGCCAGAGTCGGGCGCCAGTAGAATTGTCGGTGAGGCTCGCCACGTCACGCTCACAGACGGGCCCCTGCCAAGTGGCCATGGGGCTGCATGCTTGGGCAAACTCGGGCAACATCGTTGGGCTCCAAACTTCTCCTCTGAGTGTGGCCATGGCGCGATTGGGTTTGTCACATATTTTGTAGTGCTCGATTGGGCCACCGTGGGGTCTCTGAGCGCCTTGACCAGACTGATGGTGATGCTCCCCTGGATGAAGCGGCTTCCATCGACTCCTGGCACCACACATAAGTACTTGAGACGCCCTCTGCAGGAACATAATGCAATGTGACATCTTCAACCCAACAAGACACTCATTACCTCGAATCAAACAATTTCCAAGAGACCCAACAGAAAGCCAGAAACCCTTCAACTGCCACAATGGTCGACGCTCAGGAACTTGTAAGTTGCACCATCCCTTTGGGAGTCTTGGACAGAACTCGAAACTAACATGCTTATCAGAGAAGACGCTGGACAGACAGGACCAAGGCTATCTTCAGCCCGCGCGACCAGCACGACTACCGCGAGTATGCGGCCGAGAACTACGAGCGCGAGTTCGACTTCAAGGGCTGCCGCAGCATCGTCTTCCTGCACGGCGAGCGCACCGGTCGCGAGACCGACGTGCTGCTGCTGGCTCAGGGCTCTGGCCACATGACGCTGCCTGCCGGCGTTCAGGTCCTGGTGCAGTCGGGCTACGCCCGCTGCGAGCCCGCGGCATCGGCCGGCGGCTCGACCGTCGTCGGCACCTTGGGCGCCCGGGCCCCACCCCCGAGCCGTGTCTCGGGCTATGCCCGCTCCTCGGCCGACTCTGGATATAGTCGGGGCCACGCCACCGTCTACCACGCCAGCCCGCCCCGCGATGCGGCTTCTTTCAACCGCCCCGCTGGCAGCTCCTACATGTCTGCTTGCAACTTGCCCCTTCCCCGCAGCGAGGTGGGCCGCAGGAGCAGCGCCGATTCCAACTGGGAGGTGGACGAGCAGGCGGATGGCGGATACCAGGGCCGGGGCCGCGATGACGCCTGCAGCATCGCCCCGAGCGAGAGCATCAGCTCTGTGGGCAGCCGTAATGGCGCGAGCCAGTACTCTCGCCGCTACACCCAAGACTACTAACGGCATGGGCAACGTGGACGTCGTGGAGATGGCGGGGTGCGAGACTAACGAGGCCTTTGTGAAAGGGGCCTAACTGGCAAGTTTGATGTCACCGAGGTCTAGAGTCTAATATAGGCTGAGCCGAGCAAACTGAAGTAATGGAAGCATGCTAGCGTTTGTCGAATCTCGTTGACGGACCATTTTTATGGCATCTCGTGCACCGTTTGAGTTGGAATAGAACAGAGCTGTGAATAGACGGCTGGAGTTGATGGGCGTGCTTTTCTTTGCGCTGGGACAGATTGTGAACAGGGGTTTGAGTTTCTGACAGACAGTATTTGGCTTTTGGTGTCTTCTCGGGTTGTTTTTGTAGAGGTCTCTACATAGAATGAAAAATGTCAGGATTCAACGACAGAATGTATCTATAGTTTGAGACCGTGTGATGCTTGTGAGATAGGCCTAGGGACATGTCGAATGCCCTTGAAGATAGATTTTCTGCTTAAGCACTTCCTTGACACAATATATTACCTCTAATAGTGTCATGGTTTCATAACTAAGGTATGGTGCCAGGCTGTTTGTCGAACTCCTCCGGGTTCTGAAGCTGCGATGACTCAACCACCATTAGCGACGAAGCCTCTTGCGCTTAACTTGTTTGTCTAACGCCGATACGGCGAATCGTGCCGGTCAGCGCTTAGTCACAAAATCTGGAACCTGGAGCAAGGCATAATTAACCAATCTTACATTTCAGAATATTCAGTCCGAGCGCAGCAGGTCCTGTTTGGCTTGGCCCCCAAATTGGGTGAGATGACTCGATGATGATCTTATTTTGGACCACCAGGGTCAGCTTATTATGCAAATTTATGGAAGAACACCCACAAGAGAAACAGGAGTTGTGCAATCCTGAATGAGGTGTTCGACTCCAGGGGACATGAAGTTCATGACCCTGAGAATTTCAAGAACAGAGTTGCCATCAACCTGACTGGTTTGGCTAGTATTCTGTGGCACTTCCAACGCCATTTGAGAGAAAAGCCCTCCTGAGTAGGGTGCAGATGGAGGATAGGGAGCCTTCCAGACACACACCACATCAAGATTCACATACACAGGTGCCCCAAGCAACGCCACCCTATTGTTCAGCATGCTGTGCTTTCATGTTACTGTACCGTGGAGATTCTTGCTGCCTGTCTCCCCTGGTCCACTGGCTCCCTACCCCAACGGGTCTAGCCCAGGCTTATTTTGCTGACAGGGCTAATCTTGCTGACGGGGCTAATCTTGCTGACGGAACTTGTTGACCTGGGCTGGGAACGAGATGGTAAGTGAGGGCGGATGGTGGGTTTGAAGCCCAGGGTTGGCAGCCATAAAAGACCGATTCCTCACTGGCTCCTGTTTCAAAAGTTTGAAAGGTCACCTTCTCCCCCACCTCAAGTGTGAGAAGGACGTGTCTCGTCATGGCCGTCGGCATCCTGTTGTTTGCGGTCCTACCCCTTGCGGCGACCTATCTGTTGGTATCAGCATGGAACAAGCGGTTCAAACAGTTCGCGGATTTTCCGCAGTTTAATCCCTCTTTCATCTGGGGACACATGAAAGCTGTCCACGAGTACACCATAAAGGGGCCTTTAGATGCCAATTTCGGTAAGCCGGAGTCGGGAGGAATCACGAAGACAGACGGCTAACAAAACTCGCAAGATTCTGTTTGTGTGCGGATGGCCCAGGCTTTGGGAAACCCGCCGCTCATGTACTTTGATCTTCGTCCCGTCACTTGGCCCTTGGTAGTTGTCAACAACCATGAAGTGGCCGAGCAGATCACGCGCGGGTCGAAAGATTTCCCTTGGAGCGTCCCCAAATCCCCCACAATCCTGGAAACGATGGTGCAAATCATCGGCCCGCACTCCATCTTGACGAAGCAGGGCGAGGGCTGGAAGCAGCTTCGCAAGCGCTTCAACCCGGGGTTTGCGCCTCAGCACCTCATGACTCTGCTCCCTTGTATTGTGGACAAGACGATGGTTTTCATTAAAGAACTCGACCGCTACGCCAGCTCGGGTGAGGAGTTCGCGCTGAACAAGCTGACCATCAACCTTACATTCGACATCATCGGAGCCGTGGCCATGAACGTCGACTTTGACGCGCAACACTCGGATGCCTCCATGCAGAGCGAGTTCCTCCAACTGTTTGGTCAGCTCCTCGGGACGTATGGGGTCGGTGATAACGATCTCCCGTGGTGGATGCATCCGCGGCGTGAGTGGCGGCGGTACCAGCTCGGCAAGGAAGTCAACTCGCGTCTCGATGCTATCATCCGGGAGAAGCATGCGGAGCAGCAAAAGGCCGGCAAGACAGGGTCTCGCGACATTCTCAGCCTCAGCTTGCAGGGCAACAGCCAGCTCAGCGACGAGCTCGTCCAAGAGACGCGAGACCAGCTCAAGACGTTCCTCTTGGCCGGGCATGACACGACGGGAATCCTTCTTGCGTGGTTCTTTTACGAGATGGCGCGGACGCCACATGTGCTCAAGAAGGTCCGCGATGAGCTCGACGAGATCTTCGGGCCGGATCCAGACCCGGAAGCCGTGCGCGAGAAACTGGTCGGCCACAATGGAGACGAGCTGATCAACCGCATGGTGTACACGTCGGCCGTCATTAAGGAAGTCCTCCGACTCTACCCGCCCGCCGGCTCAGCCCGGATGCCGCCTCCGGGCAGCAACTTCACTGTCCGCACGCCTGACGGACGGAGCTACTGCTTGGATAGCAAGATTGTCTTCGTCTGCTCGACTATCATCCAGCGCGACAGGACCGTGTACGGAGAGACGGCCAACGACTTTGTGCCAGAGCGTTGGCTGGACGACAAATCGGGCATTATGAGTGCCGGTGCGAAAGACGAGAAGGAGCAGCAGGGTGAAGCGGAGCGGAAGTAGCGGAGCGGAAGTATCCGGCGGGAGCATGGCGGGCATTCGAACGTGGCCCGCGCAACTGCATCGGGCAGGATTTCGCAACCATCGAGGCGCGTGTGATCGTGGCGGCCATAGCGAGGCGTTATGACTTTGTGAAGGTCGGTCTCGGAGAGCTTGATCTTGACGAGAAGGGCCAGCCAGTTTTGAACGAGAAGGACCAGTACAAGACAAAGTCGGAGGTGTACAATGTGAGTCGTTGCCCGGTTGAGCCGGGGTGTTGGAACCTGTCAGTGCATGCTAACCTTGTCAAGACCCAGCAAATCACGTCCAAGCCGGTTGACGCGATGCAAATGACGGTGAGACGGAAGTCATGAAGGAGACGGGAGAAGCCGCAAGCTGAACATGGTGCGAGCAGGCCTCAGAACCGTTGGGTGCGAAGTACCAGAGTAAGGGAAAGCCGGCGCGAATTAAACATGAGTCCGGCTCCTCGGGAAATGCCCTCCTTGTGATCAGCGGCGCTATTGAGCGGCGCCGGAGCCGTGTCCTTAAAAGAGATTGCGTTCCTGTGAGAGCAAGTTATTTGTGTTGTCGACTCGTGAACTCGTGGAGTCCCAAGACACGGGAGGGAAGCTTCTTTAAGCGCCTGACGTCACTGTCGGATCAGCCCGGGCCTGCCACTGCTGAAAACAGCGCGCCTGCCATCGGGAGGGCGCACACCACTTGACCCACATCCACATCGGTTAGGATGCCCCACACCACGATGCCCCCACCCCGAACTTTCGGTCGACCTTCGACTCCCCAGCGTCTTAAAGCTCCACGCTGGCCGCCGCTCTTGTCTCTTCACGGCCGGAAGGCCCCACCCACGGCGCCGGACGGGGAGACGGAGGGTGGTCGTTCTCCTGCTGTATAAAATTAAAATAGTTTTCCACGCGTTAGCAACGCTTTCCACCTGATCTCGAGGGACAACAACGAGTTCTGTGTCGCTCCACTCGGAACTCTCTCCCTCGCTCCAATATCCCGGTTGTCGATGAACCAGGGCCATCTCCAATTCACACTTCCGGTCATGGCGTCGGATCAGGAACTCGAGATCGTAGTGTCGCATTTCTGCCATTTCCGTTTTGACCCCGAATCCAACCTGGGCTCAATCAACAAAGCCACCACTGCCGATATCTGCGCGCCCGCCGTCTCCGTGACCGTCATCGAACTGCCCTCCCCACCAGCATCACCACCTGGAGACGCGGTCGTCGCAAACGAGATCGTTCCGCCCCACAAGCCTCTCATGAGCGCGCAGCCCGGGACATTCCCGTACTTCCCGTTACTGCCGGCTGAGTTGCGCCTCAACATATGGTGAGTTTGGTTGTTTTCCTCTTAAAAAGGCCCGCTTGCTCCCGATTGCACACGCTTAAGTTCGTGCTGGTCCCTGCAAGCCAGAAGTTTGGATGATCAGTGATCAGCAACTGACATGCCCGGTGGAACCAGGCACATGTCGTTTCTGCCGCGGGTGGTTGAGCTCCATACGCGCGGCGCCCACTACGCCGACAGCGACCGGCACTTCAGCACGCCCCGATGGCAGTCCCGGTCGCGGAATCCGGCCGCGCTGTCAGTCAACACCGAGGCCCGCACCGCCGCCCTCGGGTTTTACACCGTGGCCCTGCCCCTGGCTGCGCCGCCCCCGCAAAGCCAGGTTCCCGAACGCCCCGGAGACCTCGTACTTTACAGCGACAGGGTCCTCCACCTCAACCTGGAACACGACATGGTCCTCCTGCTCGGGGACCTGCACTATGCGCGCCTGACAAGATTGCTCGAATGGTTCCGCAAGATGGATAGGCCACCACGTCGGAAAGGGGCTCACCCCGGCAGGCCAAAGGGGCTCAGGAGGTTGGGCATGAGCGTCGCTTTATGGGCGCATGAAGTCGGCGCCGCCACCCTCAAGGCCTTTGCCCGTACTGTGTTTGCCGACATTGATGACTTTGTCCTCTTCATGTATCCGGAGCGGATGCCGCCGCCGTCCTGGGTGGGAGGGCCCTGCGTGCTCGAGAACGCCGAGGCGGATGCGGATATCTATCGCCGGTTCGTTATTGGGAGGGGAAGGCAGTTTCGCGTCGGCGACGGGTGGATGGTGGTCGGTCAGCGGCCCATGAAGGTGGCCGAGATTTCTTTTGAGGAGGGTTGGTAATGGCTCTCGCTCGGTCGGGGAGTGTCGCAGGGGTGTTTTGTCTTGATGTTCAGTCCTCTCGTCTGCGTTCCTGTATAATATCGGGCGTAATGTTAGCAATTAGTCAACTAGGACCGAAGTACAATGCAGCATCGGTCAAGATCAGCATCCATGCCACGGAGGTTTCAAACCAAGGAACCGGGCCAGCCTCTGTATTGCCCCTTGATATGGTACAGAATTATACACGTCTATCATTACACCGTGCTCGCCTAGGCGCCCAACCTCCTCAGAATCTTCTCCCGAACGACCTGCTGGGCGACCTCTGCGCCGTGTTGAAGGGAAATTGCGCCGACGATGGCAAAAAGAGCAGAGTTGAGAACGACGGTCAGACCTGAGTTTTCGAGGTTTTCGGGCTAAAAAGAAGTCGTCAGCGGGGGCATCCGTGAAGAGACGCGGACTGCCACTCACCATTCTCGGCTTCCACCTGACAACGTCGGTGAGGCCAATATCCATCGCCAGCTTTGTGAGTTTCTCCTTTGAAGCGACATCCCGCGGGTGCCTCTCGCCCAGCTTGTCGACGTTTGCTAGAGAGCGATGCTGGAAAGGCTCACGGCCATAACGATCGGGGGTCGCGGGCCCCTCAAATGGGTTCTTAGTGACCATGACGGTTCTCGTAGTTTCAAGCGCAATGATCAGTCGGCCTGCAGAGTGACATCCGACACACAGGTTAGCCATCGCGTCCTCCTCGTCCCCTGGCTCCTCTGCTCCTCCCCGTGGGCCGCGGCCGGAACGCACCAAAATAGGCTAGCCTCGTGTTGAAACCTCTCCTCCCCTGGTCGAAGCTCTTGTGTGTGATGGCGAGCCACTTGATCTCGTCCGGCAGCATCTTCTCCCCCTTGGGCCCCAGCAGACGGTTGTAGACGGCATCGAGCTTTGCTGGGTCTTCGTTGTTCGTCCACACGGTCCGGCTGGGATTCTTGACGACGTTGATCGAAAAGCCGGGGCCCTTCATGCGCTCTGGTGTGTACGACCACCGTGGCCGCTCCTGCAGGTCTGCCGCCTCAGCGTCCTCGAAGCTGCGCGCGGCGGCCGAGGTCGACAGTGGGCGGGCGGGCTGGGCCAGGCGCTGCACGGCCGGTTGCGCAGAGACGCGGCATTGCCGGAGCGCCTTGCAGGTCGACGAGAGGGCAGGACGGGAGTTGAGCGCCATTGAGCCGTGGTGGTGGTGAGCGAGCAGTCGAGGTGGCCCGGGGTCTGGTCTGGCTAAGCTGAGATGGAACTCGACTCCAATCGAGAAGACGTCGGTCTCCCGGGATTTTTTTTTGGGCTGGGCCTCGCCAGCTGCCAGAGCTGGACGTGATTGCAATACGCGACCCACAAGTCAGCTGGCAGCTGCCTCCTCTCGGGCATTGACCAATTGAGAACCAGACACTGCCAAGCACTTTCTGCTGTCGTTGCGCGCTCTGCCGCTCCACCTTTCGCAACCTAGAGCTGAAGGTCCCACCCATTCAATTCCCACTGGCAGCGCGCTCCAATCCATCATCGCGGTCGCGGAGCCGAACTCAAAGTCGTCTCTGGTTGCATTCTGGCGCCCGCAATGTCGTCCCTCACCCCGTCAGCTGCCAAACGCGGCGCGACCAGCGCCAGCTCGACCTCCACTGCCTCCCTTCGCGAAAAACTGGCGGGCGTCCTCCCCCAAGGCCACAACTTCGGCATCCACCACATCTCGACACCCCCGACACGCTCAGAACCGCTCTGCGTCGCCCCACCAGGCCAACGGCCAGACAAGACTTACAGGGAAAGCCACTTCCTTGCCATCTCGATCCACCCCTACGACAGCAACAGCGTCCCATCCCTGAAGCGTGCCTCACCTGGCGCGGACCGCCCGAAGGAGACCGCGACCAGGAAACCAGTTATCGTCTTTGCCATCGAGATCTTGATCTTTACGACCGCATACCAGACCACAGTATTTGTCTCCAAGGCCGACTCGACCGGCTTCCTCCAACTGCTCAACCTCCCCGCCGGCACCCCGTCTCCGATCCGCCAAGTGTGCGCCGCCTTTCTCGCCTACCTTCTCGACCACCGAAAGCGCAAAAATGTCCAGACAGTCGTCAACCTATTCGCGCGCGCCCAGGCGCAGTACCTCTTCCCGGGGAGCGTGCATAACAAGGGGAAACACGTCTTGGACGACTGGGGACTTGTGCGATGGTGGTGTAGGGTTTTGAACCCTCTCATGGAGGGGCTGAGTAAAGAGGCATGGGGAAACACCAAGGGCTATCTCCTCGTTCCGGGGCTTGAAGAAATGGAAATGCGGGCCTTCATCCCGCGGACGGCCGCGAGCACAAAAAATTGGGCCATCGGCCATCCTCTGCAGCGCATCTCGCATTACACCTACGAGTTCGATTGGGTCCCGCCACGATGCCTAATCCCCGGCTACCCCGACGATCCAAAGTCGCGCTTTCGCGATGAGCTGGATGAGGAGGTCTCTAAGAAGAAGCAAGACGTAACAGCGTGGAAGAGCGTCAAGTCGCTGGAACAGTTTTGGGAGATGATGGCCTACCGCCAGGAATGCTCGAGTGGGCGCTTGACGGGATTTATCTGGCTCGTCTTTGACCCCAAGGAGACTGGCGACTCCTTTTGGGGTTCTTCGACGGCCGCTTCCGAGGTCAATGCCGCGAATCCGAGCGCTTCGTTCGACTCGTCTCTGCTGACCGCCCCTGCAACACCCCCTCGGAAGCGTGCCGGTGTCGCATCTCGCACACCACAACCAAGCCCTGTCAAGCGCCCCTTCTTGCCCCCCGCACCTGGATTGCCGCCAACCCAACCCTCAAAGAAGAAGGCGAAGAAAAAGCTAACCGGCCGTATCGTTCCGCGTGCGCCAAAGATCAAGACCCAAGCCCGCAACTACACCTTCAAGCGGCCCACCACCACAGCCTACTACCACTGGCCCCCGGAAGGACGCGGGTCTCGGATTGTCGGCGAATCCGAGTATAGGCGAATCGTCGAGTTGCTTCTCCACCTTGACTTTGCGACGCTTGATAAGACTGCGAGCAGCTCTCAGCGATGGTTGAAGGAGGTCGGCTTGGGCGAGGCCACTGAAGCCGAGGTTCAGGGCAAGGCGCCAGCACCCGACGTGGCAAAGGTCAAGGGACCCGTGCCTGCCACTTTTGTCGCCGGAGGAAATGTGACCAACCTGACTGGCCTCATCCGGAGGAAGGTTGCGCAAACAATGTCAGAACCCGAAGCGAGTCGGCAGTCGAGCTCGGCGACAGAGCCCCAGAACAACCCAGCTGGTGCCAGTGGGCCACCCGCAACAAAGCAGGTAAATGTGCTCGGCGTCAACCTGGTGCGGAAGAAGAAGGAAACGTAGGTTTCGCTTGCCCCAAGACGCTTCGGTCGAGCGTCCTAGAAACGCAGCTTCTCCCCACCCCCAAGCTTTTTGGCCGCCGCCCTGTGCAGCGCAGGCACATGTTTGTACATGTACATTTGGATTAGGTCAGGTCCTTTTCCCAAAAATACCCCGAGAGAAGGCTGCAACGGCGGCTGTCGTCCGAGAGTCTGCTCGCAAACAGAATGGCTACGCTAGCCATAATATATTACTAATTAAATCACGTACATTCCATTCCCTTCGTGACTAGAGACGCCGCTTCTTTGCAGCTGGGGCATCCTCCCCTCGAGACCCTGCTGTCCTGGTTTGCAGCTCGCCCAATTCTCGCCTGACCCAAGCCTGGGCATCCTTCAAAACTTCCTTCTCTCCTCTCCTCACCCACACCGCCTTATTCTTCCGGGTCATACGGTAGCAATCGAATAGAATCTGCCGGTCTTGCTCGAGCGAGGTCGCGTACTGACGTTCCCTCGCCTCGAGGGCTCCCAGCACAGCCTGCAGATACACCTCCTTGCGGGTGTCCTTGTCAGACAATGCCTGCGCCTCAATGTTGCCAGTCTTTTTGACAGCTTTGAGGAATACCTTGACCTGCTCGCCCAGCTCTTCCGGCAACCCTTCGAAAGTGGCATCGCTGTGCAGCTGCCCTGATGAGTCGGGGTCTTCGCTTGAGCGCTCGAGCACGAATGCCTCCTCAAACTCCTCGTCTAACTCGGCATCCGCCAACTGCTTCGCCTTGTCCCAGTCTGCGGAACTCATGTGTATGCCAACGCGCTCCTTCAGCTGCTGCTCAACAAGCTCCCACGGCAGCTCGACAACGTCGTAGCGGCTGTGCTTCCGAGTTACGTAGCCGTAACGACGGAGGAGTTCGCCGTTTGGCAGCGGACCGTAGTAGTTGAGGATCTCTTCGCCAGCCTTGATCGGCCGCAACGCCGTGGCTGTCAGCGCGCCTTCGCCGTGGTTGATGTGGGCGTTGAATTCGGCATCGGCGTTGAGCATGTCGGCCATGGGGACCATGCCAAGCATCGTCCTGCCCTCCTTGTCCTCGATCCACTCATCCTCTTCATCCGCCTCGTCGCCATCATCCTTGTCGAGATCGAAGGCATACGCCATAATGGCACTTCCCATGCGGTGCGCCAGCTCGAGCAGCTGGGATTCATTGAGTGCCTGGCCTCTCAAAAAGAAGATGTGCTGATAGGTGTTTATTACCGAGAGGATCTTGGACCTGATCATCTCGTCTGCCTCCTCCTTGCCAATCTTGCCGAGGACGGCGCTGGCTTGGAGTTCGGAGAGTTCGGCTGGGGACCAGAACATGGGCGTGTCGAAAGCGACCGGGAGGACATCCAAGTACGGCTTCCACATTGAGGCGTCGCCTTGGAGGTATTCGTACATCATGACCAAGATGAGCAACGTCCACGAGTCCTGAGACGACGAGCCGTCCTCGTCGCTGTCGTCATATTTGTCGAGGTCGAAAATGGCAGGAATTCTGTCTTTGAGGGAGGTGGTTGCACCACAAATTATGGCGTTGCGCGGAATGGTGAAGAGGACAGCATCTGCCTCGATGTCCGCCTTTGCAACTGACGATGGGTCAACAACAGCATTCGAACCCGGGGGTTTCTTTGGCTCTCACTCACTGATTCCTCGGCCAGCATTCGTGTCCCTCAAGTCCTCGATGGCAATGTCCTTGTGAAAGGTCGTCCCGGGAAGAGATTCAAACCAAGTGATGAATTTGGCAGTGCCCTCGGTAAACCTCGAATTTTCGTCGCCGTCAACGTCCATCATTTTGAACCGCGATGCCTCGATCGTTGGATTTCACCTTTTCTGTTTAATTGTTTCTCACTCTCAAGGGATTCGTTCAGCTTCCAATTGGATGCCCGAAATTTTCCTCTTGGCACCTGGCAACCAGGATGGCTCGTGCACCAAAAATGGGAACCAATCCTGCTCGGAGCTTTTCAACCCACTTCCCCAGCCTGCTTCGAGCTTCATCTTTTTTCATTTTCAGTCTTCCACCACTAGCATGCCCCGAGTCCCACTCCAAAGTGCGGGCTGGGGAGTAACAAGCTCTCTGCAGCTGAACTTTCAGATTTTTGAGCAATTGATACTCAAAGACAGTATGATTGATTACGGACCGAGCTTCCGAGATCAAGTCCACAAATGGGACCCTCGCCCACAGGTAGTCCACACTCATTCCACGGTCTCCGCTGCTACAGATTTTTACTAAGCACACGGCACGACTTCTTCAACAGTCGGTGTGGCCTGTGGGTGCTCTGCTGCAGTATGCACTATGCAGCTTGTGACCACTCCTGATTTCTTGCGTTCTTCTCTTGTTTCCTGCCCGATGCCATTATCTAACTATCTCATGCAGCTTTGAGTGTCTACACTGACAAGAAGACGCCCAAGTCAACTGGGGATAGCGAACTTTATGCACCCCACTTGCAGCTCAACAGTGTAACATTAGGATTGACACCATCTATCTGGGATGGTGAACGCAATGCAGTGCATGCTGGAATTGGACAGCATCTCCGAGCCTTGGCACGCGCGTCAATCTCCAATGACCTCTCAAATTGGAAGGAGTGTATAAAACTCGATGGTTCGTCCGGTGTCTTCGATGAGCCATCCCTCAGCAGTGGCTGGGTAATACATGGCATCTCTAGAGTCAGTGAGATTCATCTCCCCATTATTGCGGTACTTTTAATATGTGTGCATGGCCTGCTGTTGCACAACCAAGAAGTTCACAGCTTAGTTAAAGTGTTTGTCACTTATTAACGTCACACATATATGGTGCTCAAAGCACACGCCGACGCTATTGATCGATGATGCAGCCAACTACCGGAACCGGAGGCAGCCGACTCCGCATGTCCTCGCCTGCTGTCCGTTGTTATTGTGCAGTGTATACGCCTTCCCGGGCGGGAAGGCAAGAGGCAAACCACAGGTCACAGTGTGACGGGCGTGCATCGACAATATCAAGGAAGAGAATGTTTGGCTCGCAAATAGCCAAATGCTCTATGCCACCGGAGTAGCGTAATGACCTGCCTCATTGGAGTATTATGTGCTGCCAAAGCTAGGGGGCTCCTTGATGGAAGATGGCGGGGACCGACACTTGAGGTATCCGATCAGAGATAAATTTCAAGGGTCCTGGGATGAGAAATATTTCCCGTTCGTCCCATTATACACTCTCAAATTTGCAAGACGCCCATGATGAACGCAGCACGCCTCGCGACACTTTGATGGGGTTTCGTACCCATCACGTCAGCGCCAAGGAAGTGCAGTTCAATGCCTTGACCTCCCAGAGGTACGACAGCGGCTCTGTCCATGAGGGACTCATGGCCAAGAAGATGGTATGGTCATTCGTTTGGAGGTTCAAAGTTAACTGGAAGCTAATACAACCAGGCCACTTGGGATCGCCAGACCTAGAGCGGTGCTATGGATTCCAGAAAGTACAAGACTCGTGGCGGCCATGGCGCCATCCGCTGCAAGTATGGGGTTGCCATGGTTGTCCCTGGCGATCCCCTGAACACCTTTCGGTGTAACAATGTTTGACATCCCAACCCCCTTTTTTTTGAAGACTGCTAACAAATGCCGCCCAGGTCGACTTTTACGATTTCGTGAGCCACGCCGACCTTGGGAGCCAGACAGGACGGGGCTCATCCTCATGGGGCTGGACTAGCCACGATGCCCGGGAAGTTATGGTTGTTGTGCAGGCCGACGGCGCAGCCTTTGTTGAAGTTACACGCCATGGCAAACTCGTGTACTTGGGTCGGCTTCCCCAGTCCAGCACAGCAGCCCCGTCTATCTGGCGCGAGATCCGTGGATACAAGCAGTAAATGATTATCGGGAGCGAGGCCGAGGAGCATGGCGTTCAGGTGTTTGACATGACAAAGGTTAGCATAGCAAAACAATATCCTCTTTTCTGTTGAACAACTTCTAACCCAAAATTGCGTGTAGTTACTCAAGATCAACCCCCAACAGCCCGTCACCTTTAACGCTGAGAGGGACATTACCAGCTGGTGGAATGATCTTCCAATCGGCAGGACTCACAATATTGTTGTCAACGAAGAGAGACAATATGCCGTTGCTGTTGGGGCATTGCCTCGGACGAGCGACTGCCAATCAGGTCTCATCTTCTTTCACCTGAAGGACCCAAGCAACCCCAAGACCCTCGGCTGTGCTTCTGGTGACAGTTATGTCCAGGACGCTCAGTGTCTTGTCTATCGCGGTCCAGACCGCAAATACGCTGGTCGGGACATTTACTACGGCTACAATGAAGATACTTTGACCATGTGAGTGCAACTGATTAAGCATCAACCTAAAAGCCTTCCAAGTATTAATAAGAGACCGCAAATACGCTGGTCGGGACATTTGCTACGGCTACAATGAAGATACTTTGACCATGTGAGTGCAACTGATTAAGCATCAACCTAAAAGCCTTCCAAGTATTAATAAGTTGATTTTAAGCTACGATATCACCGACAAGAACATAACCAGAATTATCTCAAAAATGAGCTATGAGGGAGCTAGTTGTGAGTCTAGTCCTTGTTTTTTTCTATCATCCCCAGCTCACAACTTCTGCAGATACGCACCAAGGCTGGGTTACCAACACGCAATGGAAAGAATTTTGGTGGCCGATGACGAGCTTGACGAGCTCAGGGCAGCCGGTCCGGCAACAAGCGGATACCCCATAACGTATTTTTGGGACATCCGCTCGCTTGAGAACCCGAAGCAGACTGGTACGTTCCGCAGCCCTGGCCATGGCATTGACCACAACCAGTTTGTCGTCAACGGATTTGCATACCAGAGCCACTACGGTGCCGGGCTGCGCATCTTGGATGTCAGAAGCCTGCCTCGCGACCCAACCGGCGCCCGTGTCAAGGAGATTGGGTTCTTCGACATCTACCCCGAGAATGATTCTCTTCCAAACGGGGGGTCCATTGAGTTTGTTGGCAGCTGGAGTCACTATCCATTTTTCAAGAGTGGATGTATTCTGGTCAACACCATTGAGCGCGGCGCTTTCATCCTGAAGCGGTCGCATTGAAGATGAATGAAGGCCGGCGGCGTTTTAAGGAGCGAGATAGGGGGAGGTCAAGGGCATCTGTTCCTTCGTGTTCCTACCTGTTTGAAGAATAAAAACTCAATGGGATGTACAATGTACGTCCTGCCATATGCCTCAATTTTATTTTGCGGATGCCGAGATTTCAATAAACTGTGGGCTGTCACGGTAGTTACATAAGTTATGGATCAAGCGATAACTAACTAGTTAGTTATCTAGAAAATATTGGCCCAGCTTGTCAAAATAACCCTTCTCCTCTGCAAAATGTTGGCGGTTAAGTTGAGGCAAAGAATGCGACATGTTGATACCTACTCAGAAGTATCTCGGCCAGGACATCATCGTGCGAAAATTGGCAGGTGCTGGCTCTTTTGGATTGGGCGACCCTGATTGAGGTTAAGCATGTATGCCCTCGTTGATGGATATGGTTAGTTGAGCACGCACCGTTGCTTGTCACGATCTCTAGCTCGATTGATATTGGGCGACGAGGCGTCGAAGACGGATGAACTATAATGCTTGTCTATGTTCTTAACTGTGCCATTGTTGGAGGCTCGGCAGCTGACTTTTTGGACGAGCAGCCTGGTACGCAAGAAAGCCTCTGGGATCGAGCTTCTTGCCGCCATAACGCACGTCGTTGTCGCTGTCGACCGCGCTCTCTTCTGCAGCACTCTCTCCGTTGATGCTGTACTGCTCAACCTCGAACCCTTTTCCCATGTAGTGAGACTCGCTGCCAGAGTCGTAATCTGAGAGCTCGCTTGCCGAACTCGCTATTTCGGAGGTTTCGTCCTGGTAACCGCTCTCTGAGTCCTCGGCCACCATGGCCAACTCTTCGGCTAGGGATAGCCTCCTTTTAATTGGCGGTTTTGCCGCAGGGGATTTTCCGGGTACGTGCCCGAGATCTGTGCTTTGCTTAGCAATTCGTTCGGCAGCATGAAGACTCGAGGCAATCTTCTTACCTTCTGGTCTGGACGCTTGAATTGTGTTTCTTCTTGTCAGCGGTTGCCGTTCGGCGGGAGGATAAGCGGATCCAGAGGTACGTGGCCTTGCGGCTGTAGACGGGACGGCTAATGAGTTGGGGAACGAGACTGAATGGTGGAGTTTCGGAGGTCTGTCGTCGGTTCGGTGTCCGTTTGGTTGTTGCTGGGGGCGTGAAGGCGAGGCCAACGCTGCCATAAGGCTTTCTCTCTCTGGCATTAACCCAAGTTCTCGTCGTTGAAGTTCGAGTGCACGGATCAGCAGACGATTGTATCCGTGGTAAAACTGTTTCTGGACGACGTCGAAATCTGTACGTACAGTTAGACTACCTTGAGGAACTCCTAGCTAGAATGTCTGGAAATGGAGTATGTCTGAAACTTACCACCTCCATGCAATTGGTTGACTTCCTTGACAACCTTGAGCTGGGTTTCGGCGAATTCAAGAGACTCAATGGCAACATGAATGGCGGCTTGCACGCGCATTTCGGCCTGCAGGGCCTTGACGAGCTGCAGCTCCGGCCTGGGTTGAACGTCCTCCACATGCAGCTGGTGAATTGGGAGACTGTAGGGGTGCAGGGGCGGGAATTCTTCGGTGCTGGTATGTTGGCTGGATCCGGCATAAGAGCTGGCGGGACGGGGGGTGAGAGGCTCCGCAGGCCCTGGCTCATCTTCTGGTGGAAGTCGTTGTGCTTGGTGTGATGTGTTAGTGGGAATTCCGGCGGTCGGTTCAGATTCAGGCTCAGGGGTGGTGGCTGATCGTGGTGTCGGGGCCTGGGTTGTGTGTTGGGAACCTCTCCAGTCGAAAGCGGATAGGGTGCCCCTGAGGGAGGCATCGAGGTGACTGAGCGTTGGACATAAGACCTCCCCAAGCCGCTCCTGCGACTTTTCCTGCGGAAGGATGTCTTGGAGGATGCCGAGTGCGAGATGGAGGCTTGAGCTTATAGTGAGAACGGCACCGATCAAGACCTCCTTGTCAGCATCTTGGAGTGGCGAGGGCAGAGCGTTGAGCTTCTCGACAGCCAGGATGGGGTTGTCAGTGAAGTTGTCGCGGCGCACTGAGCGCAGCAGCCACGAGCCAAGATCCGGGAACAAAGCCATGAGTTGCGGGGGAAGCAGGTGTTCGATCGTGTCCAAGGAGCGCAGCGGCCAATCACCTGGCACAGCAGCAGCTCCAAGGTTTCTGAATCGGTGTTGCGGGTTTGAGAGCATCGGGAACCATCCTCTGGGGTTGCGGGACATCGTTGCGTTGGGGCGCCTCCTCTCCTGCGGGTTCTCCTGCGGGTGGCTGGTGAGCTAAAGGGCGATGTGGGTGCTAAAATCTGGAGGAGCGGTGTGCCTGATCCACGTCCGCCGCCACATGCAAGCTCGGCATGCAGGAGATGCAGGAGAGATCCACGGGGAGCGCTAGCTGGATGCGGGCTGGCCCGGCGGTGGGTCTGCCCCTGAACGCCCTGATCGCAGCCTGACTGTCTGAGCTCATTCCGGAGCTCGGAAACAAGAAACAGCGGCCAAGTTCCTGGAACCTGGGGCGGGAACTCTTACTTTCAGCAACCTCCGGCTGACCTGCTCTTTGTTTGGTGCGAAAGCCGCGACTCTAGTGCCGAGAGATCGCTGCCATGTGCAAAGAGCGGGACTCGAGGAAGTGTGGAAATGCTTTCACCAGGGGGCAGGGTCAGGGGCGCCATGTTCAAACCCCCGGACAGGACCACCAAGGGACCAAGACACGGGGGACATTGCGCGGTCTCATGCTCACCTTTTCATGGCCTCATTCATCATCACCGTCTATACTTGTAATTCTACTTCTGTGACCTGAAAGACTGGCACGATGCCCCTGACTTTCATCTCCAAGACCCCAAATGCGACTACAAGTATTGAAGCCCTCATCTTTTAGCCCCTAAGCCCAGAGCGGCCACTCACATGCTCCTGGACCCCTCTTCGCTCTCACTTCTTGCTCAGCTTTGAAACGCTGAAGAGGACTTACTGGATCAACATTCTGCCAAGTGTAGAAGGACAGTATGCTTTATACTGGAAACGGACGCCTTCAAGCTCCCCATCTCTTCCTTCAACCGTGTACTGCATCATCTGCCTGCCCCCCAAAGTTACACTCCTGGTCTCTTTTTCTTCGGTTTTTGTTGTTATCGTACTCTCTACCTCTCCCTCGCCTCGTCTTTAAATCGTTATTGGTGCGTTTCCACCCGGTCTCTCAAACGATTCCCTTGTCAGGAGCAAGATGCAACGTCCCACGGCCAATGACAAATGAGACTATACGATGTGTCCTGTCGCGAAGTCGCCGCGCGAATTAAACCGTTGTCCATCAACTCCAAACAAGGCACCACCCAAGTATTTTGCCGACGACAGCTAGCAAATCCTTCTGCAAGAAAAGATGTAACGTTATCAGTCTTAGTTTAACGCAAGACCACAGCCCAGAAATGCAGAAAACCTCTGCAAGCATGGGGTCTTAGTAAGTGCAGCACGCAGCATCGAGATAAGACCGCTTCCAGCTTCTGTCGTGGCGCAAACCCGCCCCATCAAGGATGAACCCCGCTGCAATTCGCCTCTTTCTCATGACGTGAGGCCTATGGTCTTGCTGCTTGGTGCTTCGAGCAGAAGCAAGGAAGAAGATGGCTCGAAGCGAGCGAAGCCGAGGCGTGAACTTCTCGGTGAAATCAACATCCCTTGGACCAACCTTGCCCTTCATTGAGCCACGAGAGTCACCGAACTATCACCGTCCGTCTTCAACATCTCCATCGTTTTGACTCGGGCCTCTAATTGTCTCATTCAGGACATTATGAAGATCCTTGCCATAGCAAAAGAGTCCCTGGCCACAGATTTCACATGGATCCGCGCGAGAAGATTTGCAAAAGCTGGAATCCATACTTTTCCAGGCGCTGCTGCAACGTATGCCATAGAGAAGGTTCCAATCATTGGCTGGCTCCCTCGGTACAACCCACGATGGCTCGTCAACGACATTATTGCAGGCTTGACGCTGGGCCTTATGATGATTCCGCAAGGACTGTCGTATGCCCGGATTGCGACAGTCCCAGTGCAATACGGGCTCATGGCGAGCTGGCTACCCTCGACCATATATGCGTTTATGGGGACAACAAAAGGTAAGATGTGTTGGGATAACAAGCAAGAAATCGGGCTAACCAGGCATAGATCTTTCCACAGGGCCGACGTCGCTCATCAGCTTGCTGACCGCCGAGATCATTGAACAGCTTCGCGGCGAGAGTTGGTCCGCCTTCGAAATTGCCTCGGCTGTAGCCATGATGATTGGAATCTATGGTATGGCGATAGGACTTTTCAAGCTTGGCTTTCTGCTAGAGCTCATCTCTCGCCCGATTCTGAGCGGCTTCGTCTCAGCTGTCGCTATCATGATCATTCTCAACCAGCTGGATTCGCTGCTGGGCGAACCGAGCGTGGGAGGAGGAGCAGCCGCGCAAATTTGCAGCATCTTCCGAAACTTGCCACAAGTTAACGGTTATGCTTGTGCCATAGGGTTGACAGGAGTCTTTCTCTTGACTGTACTCGACCAATCCGGGAAGAAATGGGGAGGGAAGCACAAGCTTGTGTGGTTTCTCTCCATCACCAGAGCTTTTATTGCGCTCCTCATCTTTACCGGGGTTGGGTACGCTGTCAACAAGCCGCGTGGGAGCCCCGACAGGTACCTGTTCCCGGTTGCTCAAGTGGAAGCCAGCGGTTTGGAGACTCCACGCGTGCCGCAGGCCAAACTTCTCTCAAGAGTTGCGAGTGGAAGCATCACGGTCTTTATTGGGTCTGCCGTTGAGCACACTGCGATCGCGCGAGGCTTTGGGGCTCGGAACAACTATGAGGCGGACCAGAGTCAGGAGCTGACGTTTTACGGGGTTGCCAACATCGCGAACAGCTTTTTCCACGCTGTGGGAGTCGGCGGAGCAATGTCACGGACCGCCGTCAACTCGTCCTGTCACGTCAAGTCGCCGCTATCAGGACTGGTCACAACTGCAGTCGTTCTGGTGTCCATTTTCAAGCTGGTTGGCACGCTGTACTGGATCCCAAAGGCCACTTTGGCTGCCGTCATTGTTACTGCGGTCTGGCCGCTCATCTCGGTTCCGTCAGTCTTTTACCGATACTGGAGAACCTCTCTTGCCGACTTCATCTCATCGATGATTGCGTTCTGGGTTTCGCTATTTGTTTCGACAAGCATGGGAATTGCGGGCTCTGTCGGATTTAACCTCGCATATGTTTTGCTACGTCAGGTATTCACCCGTGTCTCAGTCATCTCTGACCATCGTTCCGAGCTGGCTATCGCACTCGACGAGGCGCGAAACATTCCAGCAACGATCCCACTCGACACAAGAGTGTTTCGATTCAACGACTCGCTGTTTTTTCTAAACGGGTACCGTGTAAAGACGTCGGTCCTCGAAGTCATCAAGACATTCCATGCGCCCGGGCCTGTCGTCTCTAGACCTGAGCGCAACTGGTCGGTGAAAGCCGAGAAGCGCCTTGAAAAACTTCGTCACAGTGCAGGCATCACCGGTTCTGATGCGCTGCCGAGACTTGAGCTCGTGGTGCTTGACTTTGGGAAGGTCAATCATATTGACACAACAGCCTTGGTACACCTCAGAGCTCTGATTGATGAGTGCAGAGGATATAGTGGTGAACAAGTTGCCTTTTGTTTCGCAGGCATGTCGGAGTATGTGACCCACCGATTTGAGCGTGCGGGTTGGGATGTCGATGGAAAAGCGTTGGGTGCAGTGCGGGCGTTTGACAATGTGTTGAGTGCGTTGGCGATGTTTAGGAAAGCAGAGGCTGGAGAAGAAGGAGGAGAAATACAAGAACAAAAGGGGATAAAATATGTGGAAGCGGTGTAATCATACGGGACGTCCTTAGGTGACTTGTCACACGTCGACAATGTGTTGTTACTTTAGCTCGAGAGCGCGTGATGATGGAAGGGAAGGAGGCGTTTCCTGTATTTTGTGCTCGTTTTCAACTTGAGAACATGAGCACCTATTGTCATAATTAAAAGAACATAACGTTAATATCTGAGTCCGAATCCACCCCGAGACAGTATTTATATGTTCTACCAGGCTCTGATGGCACTCGAGACTGGATAGGGTCAAACGTCCTGGTTCATTCAGACCCCACCCTAAACATCATAATAAAATACAAAATAGTTACATTAGTTAACTAACTAGTTAAATAACTAACTAACTAAGTTAACGTTAAGTCTAAATCGGAATCAGTGCACAGAAATTCCTTTGTGATCTTCAAGTTCGCCATCTCCATCCTCAGCACGCTTTCCATCCCGGCTGCTTCAGCCGCATCTCATTCATGTGAAAAATCACAGCGTTGTGGTTCCGGTTAGACCTTGGAAACTTGTAATTCCATGTGACCGTATTGATGTCGTCGGCTTCAAACATCATTATCCGCTTGGTAATCTCTGGCTCAATGGCTGTGTAGGTCGCAAGGTTGGCTTGCTTGGTGGCGAGAAGGTCAAGCTCAAGCCACGTGTACGAGCCAAATGACTTTCGGACGCTAACCCACTTGATGGGATCGCGCCTCTTGGTAACCCCGTTTTCGACATAGGTGTAGTAGCTGCTGGGGTGCTTGTCGGGGAAAATTCTCGTCAACTCGTCATAGAGCTTTCCCATCGTGGCACCTCTCCGCAGGCCAATGATCCCGCCCGAGAGGTCCCGGGCGGTTTGGTACACCTGTAAGGCGTTCCTCTTGTTTTCGCCCGCAGGCAACTTGTTGATTGCGTCATCGACCTGTATGAGGAACTCAGCGTACTTTTCCGAGTAAAGCTTTGCGTAGCTATTCCCTTGCAGCCCCGGACGAGCCTCGATAACGTTTGCGACGCGAAACTCGTCCTTGATCAGGCCCTGCAGAGTGTCCCTGGTGACCATGTTGTTGATGACCGTCGACAACTCGTTTTTGGTGGCTAAAGGGTTGAGACTTTGGCTTGGCAACTCGTAGTAGCCCGGTGTGCCGGAATTTGTGCCCTTGCTGATCCAGGTGAGGAACTGCCCGCGTGGTTTCCCCATTACGGAGAACGAGTCAGCCAGCGAACCAGGGGAGATGTTCAGGAACAAAGACCTACCTCATTGAAGGTGCACCGCCGATTTTTGCCACGGGGAGCAACCAGTGGCAATCCAATAGTCCGGCGAGTCGTATGGGAGACCAGGGAATGCCATAGCCTCAAGGCGATAGAGCAAATAGGCAAAGACGCGCTCAGCAGCGTGGGTACGTTCGGACTCGGCTGTGACTTGGCAGGTCAGAAGCAAGCCCAGCAGCAAAGCGCTGACGGAAAAGAGTAATCTCATGATGAGAGAGGTGAGTGCCCAGAGTCCAAGTCAATGTGACGTGACCAAGTCGTTCCAGAGACATAGACAGACGGCGAGGCGCCGGCCTCTGCCCTCTTAAGTCGTCAAGGGAAACATGGTGGAGTCGCAGAGTCGATGCAGGTGGGGGGCAGATTCTCGGGACTTTGTGGAGTTTTCTCCGTTCCAGAGTCCCATCGTGAAATTTCAGACCCAAACTTAATCTCCTTACATAGCTGCCTGCACTAGCCAGGCACCCAGATTCTGAACATTTGGCGGCGCAATCGTTGTTGACCAAAGTCCAGACTCCCGTCAGGCTTTAGCGCGGAGCAGAAACGATGGGATTTTGCCGTTCTCAGTGGGCCATGGTTGTGGTGTGAGGTGATGTCGTCCGACAGCAGTAAGCTCTAGGAGCTTATGGTGCCGAAAGAGCAAGCATCATGGTGGAAAAGCCCGTCGGCAGTTTAAGCTTGTGGACCGATGCCAGACTAGAATCCAACTTGGCATCCCTTTTTCCTCATTGCGAGGGAAACCCGGTGCCTGGAGAACTGGAGAAAGTCAAAATTGAGCCGTGGCAACCCCTCGCCCAAAGTCTCCGTGAGAAGACACAGCAATGGTATAATAAGAAGTGGTGTGGCGGTGGTCGGCCTGATTGCCTTTGCACACACTCAACACACGCGCTCACCCGCATCCTTTTGCTCTTTATCACCCTCATTTCCTTACACACACTCGTTTTTTCTTCAACCTTCTCTTTGCAGCCACCCGTCATGTGGTTGCCCACGGCCGTTGCCCTCCTGGCCGTCGGGGCGCGGACGACCCTTGGGTCGGAGATGGCGCATATGGGCAGCTTCAAAATTCGGGGAATCGACACCTCCATGTTCCCCATGGATATCAGTGCCTTTCCCATCGTCGACGCCGCAACGGTGTCTCAGCCCGACCTGTCGGACGCCAATGTTGTAAAGATGCTGGAGGAGCAGTGGTGGGAAGCAACCCAACGAAACCCCTCCGGGCTCAATCAATGCCCAGTTTCTTGCAGCACCGCGGGGAGTGACTCGGGCCGCTGGGACCTCTACCCTGACGTGCCACGAATGGCTGCGTGCAACGAGACGATGCTGTTCAAGATGGCTGTCGACACAGACCTGACACCCGCCGGTCTGCGCGTCTGGTACGCTCCAGGTTCTTTTCCGAGACTACCAAATTGAACTAACACAGACTCTTAGCACTGCCGATCTGGAAAAAGGGGCACAGCCAGGTTCCAACAACAACGAGATCTGCGCACCCGCCCTCGAGGCTGAGGTGTCATCC
This sequence comes from Collariella sp. IMI 366227, assembly GCA_027946355.1. Classification (NCBI taxonomy): domain Eukaryota; kingdom Fungi; phylum Ascomycota; class Sordariomycetes; order Sordariales; family Chaetomiaceae; genus Collariella; species Collariella sp. IMI 366227. The sequence continues at coordinate 11,754 of JAPEUS010000033.1, read as the reverse complement.
TCGCTCCGACTTGCCACGACGGGAACGCAACCTGCGGCGGCTGCCACCAAGCCCGGCATTGCGGCCTCTTTGCGTCAGATTTCGAACCACATCGGGAGCATCGCACCCTCGTGCAACAACGACACCCTCGCTTTTGCTCATGCCGGCAACGCCATCGTCGGGCTGTACGTGGGTTCGCAGGTCCATCGCCAGGGCATTGCTACCAAGGTGCTTGAACGTGTGCTTGCAAGAGTGGAAGGCGAGGGCATCTCGGAGTCTCTCGTCGTTGAGATGTGCGAGCCGGATGCCGAGTATGGCGCCGACTACGTGGTGGGTGTCATCGTAGTCAGCAGCCACACCGATACCAGCGTGGGCAAGGTCCAGCAGAGCGTCCGTCAGTGGAGCAAGGGATCTTGCCAAACCTCGGGAGGGCAGACATTGGCAGGGGAGAAGGTGAAACTCCTTGTGCCGGCCCCTGCTGCGCTCTCAACCGTCAACCCCACGGATGACTCAGCCTCGGACTTTTCAACCCAGGGCAAGCGGGATGGTGGCGCCATGTTTGGCCGCCATTCCCACCTTCGCCGCGAGGAATACTGCAGCAACGTCAAGTCGGTGGTGAAGGACAACACTTGCACCACCATCGCCGACAAGCGCTGCACCATCTCTCTCGACACCTTCCTTTCATACAACCCAGGCATCAAGTGCGACGCCCTCCAGATCGGCCAAAAGGTGTGCTGCACACCAGGCAAGGTTCCCCCTCCTGACCCGGTTGTGCCGGAACCAGTTCCATATTGCACCAACTGGAAGACGGTGGTCGACGGTAACACATGCCCGACTATCGCCGACAAGCGATGCACGGTGTCACTCGATACCTTCAAGGCTCGCAACCCCCAGCTGGACTGCAACAATTTGAAGCCCGGCCAAACCTTCTGCTGCAACGAGGGCAGGGTCCCGCCCGCAAACGAATGTTCTAACAGCAAGACGGTGGTCAAGGACAACACGTGCCTCACCATCGCCGACAAACGCTGCACCATCTCCCTCGCCAAGTTCATCGAGTACAACCCGCAGCTGAACTGCAACAGCCTCAAGATTGGGGAGCCTTTTTGCTGCAACGAGGGCAGAGTGCCGCCACCAGGCCCGGCCCCCAACGCCGACGGCACTTGCAAGACGGGCACTGTTGCCCAGGGAGATGGGTGCGCCTCGCTGGCTTCCAAGTGCGGCATTCCCGGCGACTACCTCACTCTCTTTAACACTCAGACCAACTTCTGCTCAACTCTCCAAGGCGGCCAGGTCTACTGCTGCGGTCGCGGCAAGCTGCCTGACTTGCGTCCCAAGAAGAACGCCGACGGCAGCTGCTTCTCGTATACGGTCAAGGCTGGTGACAGCTGCAACGCCATTGCGATTCCTCACCAGCTTACCGTCGCCGATGTAAACAAGTTCAACGCCAAAACATGGGGATGGAAGGGCTGCACCGGCCTCCAGCCCGATCAAAAGATCTGTCTCAGCGACGGCGATGTCCCGATGCCCGCTCCCGTGGCCAATGCCGTGTGCGGCCCTACAGTCCCTGGGACAAAGCGACCGGCGACTGGAACAGACATTGCTAAACTCAACCCGTGCCCGCTCAACGTGTGCTGCAACCACTGGGGCCAATGTGGCATGACCAAGGATTTCTGCGAGGTCAAGAAATCCGAGACGGGCGCCCCTGGCACCACCATGTGTGTCTCCAACTGCGGCACCGACATTATCCGGAGCACACCCCCAGAGAGTCAGATCCGCATCGCCTACTTCGGTGCGTGGAACGAAATCCGGCCCTGTCTCAACCTGCACGTCGACCAAATCGACACGTCAAAGTACACCCACATTCACTTTGCCTTTGCCGACCTTACGTCGACCTTCCAGGTTGACGTGTCCAAGGTGCAGGCCGAGTTTGATCGCTTCAAGGGCATGACGGGCGTCAAGAAGATCATCTCTTTTGGCGGTTGGGACTTCAGCACGATGCCGGGCACGTACAAGATCCTACGCGACGCTGTCAAAGCGCAGAACCGCGCCACATTCCGCGACAACGTCGTCAACTTTGTCAACACGCACAACCTTGACGGTGTCGACCTGGACTGGGAGTACCCCGGGGCTCCTGATATTCCTACTATTCCTGCTGGTGACGCCTCCGAGGGCCGAGACTACGCCACCTGGCTTCGCAACGTCCGGGACACGCTCCCCAAGAGCAAGTCGGTCTCATTTGCCGCCCCGGCGTCTTACTGGTACCTGAAGGCATTCCCCGTGTCGACCATTGCCAGCTTCATCGACTACGTGGTCTATATGACATACGACCTCCACGGCCAGTGGGACCTAGGAAGCAGATGGGCCATGGACGGGTGCGAGGGCGGAAACTGCCTTCGGTCCCACGTCAACATGACCGAGACGCTCGGCGCGCTGAGCATGATTACCAAGGCCGGCATGCCGTCCAACAAAATTGCCGTCGGTGTCACCAGCTACGGCCGCTCATTCCGCATGGCCACCAAAAACTGTGTTGATCCCATATGCACGTTTACTGGGACAAACCGCGAGTCCCAGGCTGCCGCCGGCCGGTGCACCGGGACCAAGGGGTACATTTCCAATGCCGAGCTGGACGAGATCATTCAAACCAACACCAGCGTCAAAACGTGGTCCAAGGACATGACCGACTACATTGTCTATAACGACTACGAGTGGGTGGCCTACATGTCGGACTCAAACAAGCAGGCCCGCTCACTCCTTTACGAGCTTCTAGCCATGCGCGGCACCTCCGACTGGTCGGTTGACCTCCAGTCCTTCGACGGCGACTCCAATTACTTCAACGACCCCGACGAGCCCGTGTGGGTTTGTGCCCCCCTCAGCTTCGACTCGATGGCCGCTCTCGAGGAGACCAAGGACTCCTTCCCCGCCCACTGCATGAACAGCTACGTGCTCGAAGTCTTGGCCAAGGTTCTCGAGGGCGTGCTGAACGACTACGAGGAGATCATGAGGACGGACTACGACAAAAAGTTCGGGTACTTTGCCGACGCGGTCCGGCATAGCTGGGACACCACCATGCGCGCCTGGTACTCGGACGACAACATGGATGACTGGTTCAACTGCTACCAGACCGATGGCAGCAGTCATGAGCAGATCGACTGCCCCCCTCACAACACCGACGTGCCGGCCGGCTACCAGATCAACATGGAAATCAAGGACAAGGATAAGCTCAACGCCCACCTGGACGAGAAGTTCGGCATCCTCCTCGAGTACACCTACCCGGCCATCATCGACCGCATCGACCCCCTCTCGTGCCCGCCGCGCGGACCCGACCTGCCCCCTGCTCCGGCCTGCCTCAACTACGGCAAGATCACGGGCGTGCTCATGATCCCCGGTGACCTGGATATCCCGGACCCCAAGGACGCCATTGCCATGTCTCTTGACAATCTGCGCAAGCTCGTTCCCCATCTTCGGGACGTGGCCCACTGGTCACGGCTTAACGCCCTCCTGGATGAGGTTAACACGGCCGACGTGATTGACACGGCGGCGACGCCCATATACATGGCCGAGTCGGCCATTGATGGCATGCGCAAGGCGTACGACATTGGCGCCGAGGCTGAGAAGAAGGAGCGCGAGAACATCATTATGTGGGTGCTCTCGGCCATCCTGTTTATCATCCCCGGTGCGGGTCAAGCCCTCTCGGCTGTCACTCGCATCGCCATGTTTGCGCGCATTGCGTCCATAACGGCGTACACGGGCGGTGTGGCCATGAGCGCGTACGAGATTGCCAACAACCCGGACAATCTGGGGCTGGCCATCTTCTTCCTCTTGATCGACTTGATCCCCGGCGTCGGGAAGCAGGCCAAGGGAACATGGCACGACGGCAGTGTTTTGCGCGGCAGGATGACTCCCGATGTCATCGACAAGCTGGGGCCGTTTGTCAAAAATGGGCTGGAGGGAGTGGATAAGGTGATTCAGTCTTGCCGAGTAGGGAGGTAATGTCTGGTTGCGAGATGGTATTTTTGAAGCCTCACTGGCGTGCTTCGTTTGTGTATGCGGGTTTATTGACAACGTTACTGATAGATTAGAGTTATTGTTTACTGAATGCTTGAGAGGGATAAATATAACAAACCAAGCGCCTGATAGTTATTGCCGTGTTTGCTGCTTGGGGTGAGTGATTGGTGTTTTTGCCGTGTCTTCATTCAAGGGAAGTTCTGGCACTGTTGCCAGGTGGGTTGTTTGAGCCCACGAAGAAATGTCTCTTCTGCCCACCGTCTGTCACTGGCCCTTTATAGTGACTGAGACTGGGAACTTGATCAAGACTGTGTTGAAAAAAAAAAAAGCAAAACAGGAGGAACAACTCGCAGGAAGCATGTTGTTGTTTCTCCGGCTCTGGTCTGTTCTACAGAGGGTTATCAACACTTTCTCTGAGGAAAGCAATTTCTCATCTCGAGTCCACAATAAAAACCCCAAGCTCTTGGCCGTGCCTTCGATCCACATTTTCCTAATCCCGCCCCCGTTACTCGGGCTTGGCTCGGGCTGAGCCAACCACAACATCCTAGGGTGCCGGTTTGCCGGTCTACCTTCCGTTCTGAGGCCTTATCCGGAGGGCTTGGTAAGGCTGGAAGAGACGCCAAGTGCTTGGAAAACCGTCTTTCATGTCTCGCGCCACTGCCAGCTCAAAGCTCGGTCTGCGCCTGTGGTTTAGCTTGACGATCTTGACAACATATCGAGTGCCGCGGCATGCCATTTTCCCCAGGTACCTCAGTGCAGGCGACCCCATTAACCTGGATCGGCCACCGAGTCGCCGCGTGCCAGTCATGCCACCACCACATGCGCGCCGTGTGTGGTGAGAAAGTCGGGGAAACTGGTGACCCCTTGATCGAAGTGGCGTTGATTGTGGGTAGTGAGTTTCTCGAATCCCTACTCGAAAAGCTTGTGAGATGCCCACCTCGTTGGCTCTTGTAAGAGCCTTCTGACTGCACTGTTGGACTCCTAGGTCCTGTCGGTATTTGCACAGGCAGCTCAAGACCGAAAGTCTCCGAAGAAATCGCATCAAGCTTGCCGTTGCAGCGCTACTCGCCTCTGGACTCTTGGGACATGCACTCCGCGCACAGCCAAGCATGCCTGATTTGCCCCCTGCCGCTGAGAGGAACTGATTGTCAACTTGGCGTGATAAGTGAACATGTCCCAGCGGATAAAAGAGGCAGGTCGCAAGGTTGAAGGAACATGGCTCGAGACTTGGCTTACAGCAGACATGGCGCCGGGGTGTCTAGGCTGGCTTGGAGAGGCAAGCAGGTGGCCAGCAGACCACCAAGGGCTGCAATCACCCCAAGCACTCGGGTCACACAAATGCGGCAATGGAGGTGCCAGGGCCGGTCTCATAGACACCCACTCCGTCTGAGTACTAATTCAATGCGTCTCCCACGTCTCAAGGAAGCCTTTCTACATACTCCTTCAAACTAACTCGAACCACCACAAACCGTCTACCCAACCGCGTTCAGTCGCCATGTCAGAGAAACAGGCACAGCAACAACCCACCACCGAGGCGATTCACCCGTCTTTGTCAAACGACCCGGAACCTGGTGCTGTCGTCAATGACCAGGGACCACAAAGAGGAAAACGACCCTGGTGGTACGGCATCAAGGAACCCGGCCATGCCTTGCAAATTGTTGTCGCCGCAATCATTGCCATTGGCATTGGCATGGCTGTCACCAATACAGTCGACAAGGTTCCTGATGCTGCCACGGCCATCATTGCCATTCCCGGTACTCTTTGGCTCCGTTCTCTCAGAGCCGTCGGTACGTCAAAGCTGGAAAAGACTAGAACGAGGCGTAAACGCATACTGATCTATCTACCCTGTTTTTTAGTCTTGCCCCTAATTATCTGTGCAATTGTCCTTGCCGTCCAAAGACTCCGCGAGATGTCGTCTGGTGGCGGCGGTGCCCTCGCCCGCTGGACTATCGGATACTATGTTCTTACAACTCTCGCGGCCATTGTCCATTCCACTATCGCCGTTGCGGTTGGCTGGGTGCGCCTCATGATGGTTATGGACCCCGAAGATCTCGCGGCCATGAACACGGACACGGCCACGGCCAAAAAGGAGGCAGCTGTCGAGATCCACGCTGTCGTGGTCCAGATGTTCGAATCGTTTATTCCCATCAATGTCGTCAAGGCCCTTGCTGAGGACAGCCTGCTTGCCGTCCTGGTCACGTCCGTTATTGTCGGCTATCTTCTAAGGCCTAACTCACCCATTATCAAGGTTGTCAAGGAGGTTGAGGAAATGATCAGCGTCATCATCACATGGCTCATCAAGTTGGCCCCAATTGGAGTCTTCTTCCTCATCTTGCCCAACTTGTTTCGCCTGAAGATCGAAGAGATTGGCCAGAACTTGGGGGTGCTGATTGCGGCGGCGCTGGTGGGCATGGGTTTTCATCTCTTTGTGGTCTTGCCCGTCATTTTCTACTCCATTTTGAAAGCAAACCCCTACGCTTACTGGATGTCAAACTCGCCAGCGTGGGTAACCGCATGGGGCACTTCCTCGAGTGCCGCGACTTTGCCTGCCACCATGAAGTGTGCTCGAACCAGAGGTATCCCGGAGAGTCTTTACAAGTTTACACTGCCCCTGGGTTGTCTGATCAACATGGACGGGTAAGTTTCAGATCTAGAAGCGGCCGCTATTGCTTTGGGAACACTGCTAATGATCAATACAGCACGGCTATCTACTTCCCTTGCGTTGTCGTGTTTCTTGCCGCGACCCAGGGTCAGACGCTCAATGGTGCTGACTATGTCATCATCTGCCTTCTGTCAACGCTCGCGTCCATCGGAACGACGCCCATTCCAAGCGCATCCCTGGTGTTGACCGTTATGATTGCTGGTAAGAGTCCCTTACTCCGAGATCGAAAGCAACGCTGACAAAGTCAATCCAGAAAGCGTCAACGTCGAAGTCACCGGCATGTTCGCCGTCGTTGTAGCAATTGACTGGCTGCTCGACCGGTTCAGGACGACGGTTAACGTTAGTGGGGATTTGTTTGCGGCGCCCATTCTGCAGAAACTTACAGGCATAAACAAGGAGGATGACGAGCATGATATCGAGGAGGAGATAATGATGGATAACAGCCAGCGTGTTTGATGCGCTTTTTGGGTGATGCGTTGGCAGAATAAAGTTTGTTTGAAGTTTAGTTAGTTATATCGGATGATTGTGCTCAATGAGCATGAAAGTCACTAGTCGGCCGAATTCGAAGCCTTTTGCAAGGAGAACAACACCATCTACCTACCTGCTCACTCATCTCATCTAACCCAACCACTCGATATTGGGTGTTTCAGCGCCTTGAAGAAGGCGTACGGTCGGCAAATCGAGCACTTCATCAGAGCGCATATCAACCACATCACCAAGGTCGAGTTCTTCCTCGCCTTCAAGGCCGCCCATTTTGCTGCTATAACAGAGAGCAACAATAGAGGAGGCTTCGGAGATACAGGGCTAGTACCTTTTTGACTCCGAGGCTATGCTATCTAAGCTGGATGTTAAGTTACGGACGCCAACACCAACTGGTCCCCCTTCCGCAGCTGCCGATCCTTGGTTCTCCCAAACGCCACAGAACCCAACAGAAGCTGTCTCGCAATCCGAGTACATCAAAAATCGGATTGCCCGTCACAAGGGAAGCTCGCCAACACCAATTTTCACTGCTGTCAATCAGCTTGCGAAAGGGACGCAGGCATTGGCGCACTCGGTTACCCTTATGGCGGCTGAGTTACGTACGGAGGTTACAGGCAAAAGTTTTCACAGTGGGTCAGGTACCGGCAAGGGTCACGGCCAGGGGCCCACCAACCCCTCCGATGTACCGACGCATCGCACAAACGCGTCGCATACAGCCAACTCAGAAAAGACATCACCACCACCTTTGCAATGGCTTCAGATCGCCCCTCCACACCACCCACCCAGCGTTTCAAGAACCCTGATCTTACCCGCGATGAGCGGCTTCAAGTTCAAACTCTCCGCAATATTGGCTTTACATACGAGCAAATCGTCGTACAGCTTGGGTTGGCCTACAACCAAGTTAGACATGCTTGCCACGCTCCAAATGTCACACCAAAGAAACGCTCTGGTCGACCTAGCCTTCTCAATCCCGAACAAATTGAAGATCTGATCACCTTTGTTACCTCTTCGAAAGCCTCTCGCCGAATGCCTTACTCGAAAATCCCTCTTGCTCTTGGCTGGGACTGTTCGGGAGTACGCTATCCGCTACGCCCTTCGCAACGCTGGCTTTAAACGCTATGTTGCATATCGAAAGCCTCCGATTACCGAGAAGAACCGACAACTCCGCCTTAACAATGCTCTCGAGCGTGTTCACTGGCCTCTCGAGCGATACCATGAAATCCTTTGGACCGACGAGACCTGGGTAACTGCAGGTACCCATCGAAAGGTCTGGGTTACACGCCGTCAAGACGAGGCATACGACCCGACTTGCATCGTTGAGCGCGAACAACGGCCAAAGGGATGGATGTTCTGGGGTTCATACTCGGTGAAATATGGCAAAGGGCCTGCTCTTTTTTTGGGAGAAGGAATGGGGATCGATCACTGGAGAGAAGTACTCAGAGAGAGTTGTCCCTCTTGTTGATGCGTGGTTTCGGCTCCATCCCGGCCAGGTATTCATGCATGACAATGCCTCTCCTCATACTGCCCAGGTCACTCGCGAAGAGCTTACAGCTCGAGGGATTTCTGTTTACACCCATCCTCCCTACAGCCCTGATCTAAATCCGATCGAGAACGCGTGGAACTGGATGAAGGATTACATTGCAGCCAACTACCCAGCAAAGATGTCATACGACCAACTACGCGAAGCAGTAAATACTGCATGGGAAGCAATCCCCGAGGAATTTCTTAGGGAGCGTGTAGATACAATGCCTGTACGGCAACAGGCAGTCATTGATGCCAATGGAATGTATATTCCTTTCTGAATTGACAGATTGCGCGTGACGCGTTAGTACTTCGGAGGAGATGGTGGGCCCTTGACCGTGACCCTTGCCAGTACCTGACCCACTGTGAAAACTTTTGCCTGTAACCTCCGTATGTACCTTAAGTCAAAACCCCCACATCTGGACCGCCCCCACATCTGGACCACTTTTTTCAAGCCAAGTACAACAACATCAATTCTGTGGTATCACAACGCTGACTGGCTCGCAATCAGCGGCTGACTGACTATAACCCTAACCCTACCCCGCTTTCTCATGCGATATTGGCAAATATCCACACGAACGTGATGCCCGGCAGTGTGGTTATTCGGTAATAACCACATCAGTCCTGATCGGGGGATCTCTGGCCCTCTGATTCGTCAATTTGAGCCATCATGAGGGTGTTCGATATCGTGGATGCCCCCCCTCTGGATGCGGCGCATTGCGTGCATTCTACATCCTATACGCGTAGGCTGTAACATGGCCCGCCGAACGCTCCGCAAGCCAACGCCGGCGCCGGCGCCGGCGCGAGCGATCCTGCCGTCTATCACGGTCCTTACAGGGTCTTCGGAACCGGAACATCAACATCAGCAACGACGTCGAGTTGGAAGACAACCTCCACCGCATACATACCACTATTCACGCTGAGCGACCGATGACTACAAAGCGGGCCTATACGCCGAAGCAGGAGGAGTTCCGGAGCTTCTGCCGGGCCCGGGGCTTCCAAGACGGGGACACGGTTACGGAGAGCAAGCTCCTCTTGTTCCTTGAAAAGGAGGTCGTACATCGCCCCCTCCGAGGTCCGAGCCGGAAGCTACAGCCCGGTTTCCCGGCTAGCGAGGCCCGCTTACACTGGCGGTCTGTCCGGGCGTACATCACGGCAATTACGGATCTGTGGCAGCAACAACGGACCTCGGCATGAATAACCACCTGTCGCCCTGGGAGACTACAGCCCGAGAGTATATACGAACCCTACAACGGCAACATGCAGCCCAGAGCCGGTCTGTCTATGCCGACAAAGGTCAAGATGCACTTCTCGATGGCTATTCGGAGCCGGAGCTTCGGAGGATTGCCGAGAAACTATGGGGCCAGCCCGCCGAGAGCCCGGCAAACACCGAGCAGTACCTCCGGACATTAACGGACCTCCTGCTCAGCCACTACATGCTGGCCCGGGGCAACGACCGAGGGCGGCTGAGATCTCGACCTTTTACATTCGAATTCCCGGCGAAGGCCCGACCCAGTGTATGCCTCTGATCTTTACTACCCGCGCCGGGAAGACGAACTAACATAGCTGGCTCGAGACAGCCGGAGCGCTTCGGAGCCGAGACCCCGGATTTGCCTTCTCGGTGCTCTTGCCTTCTATCTACTCTTTCGGTGGGACCTCGCCAGAGCCGTTCCCAGATTTCGGGAGTCCCCGGCGTTGGTATAGCACCCGTGTGATCAAGGCCGCCGGTACTGATCCATCTGCTGGGATCTCCTATAATACTCAACGGAGCTGGGTCAGCCGGGCTTTCGACTATGCCGGCGTCGTCTCTGCAAAGAAGACCCACGCCGGGCGGAGCTCTGGGGCAAAGACTGCTGAGTTGCGGGGGGTAAGCGAGGCACAGATCCGGCGTGCCGGGCGGTGGAATCCGGACCAGATGGTTGGGTGTTACCTGGATGCACTACCCCGGAAGTTTATGCGGAGCATTGCCGGCCACCCAGCGCAGATGGGGTGTTTCAACCTACCCTGGCTGTGCCATGCCGCCGGCGCTTCTATCGATGATCTGGCCAGAGCTAGACCAGTGGCTTGAGAATGCCCGGAAGCCGAAAGATCTTGCCGGGACTGGTATAGTCAACCTCCTTGCCTATCTCCGTGAGGTAGTCCTCCAAGACTCGGCATTCTTGATCGACCGGTACCCCAGAAGCCCGGTATGGAGCCACCCAGTCTTCCAGCACCCCGAATACCGGCCCTTTATACGCCGAGTACTAGCCAGGGCCAACGGTAGCGAGGAGCCGGACCGGCTTACGCTGCTTACCCAGGCGCTCCCGCAATTGACGGAGCATCTATTAACGGCAGAGGCACGGCATACCGCACAACTCGCAGAGACAACGGCCGCTTTGACTACCGAGATCGCCGGGCTAGAAGCACGGCTTACAAGCGCCTATACTTACCACCTCCAGCAGACTCTCGCCGAAGCCACACTCCAGATCCGGCTACCAGAGGCCGGGCTCACGCCAGCGCCGGCACCGGCACCAGCACCGGCTCCGGCTGTGGCTACGGTTACAATGCCAGACCTCGAGCTCGAGCCAGGGTTGGCAGATGACTTCCGTATCCCCGGCGCCGAAGAAACCCCACCCGAATACCGGATGAGCCGGGCCATCAAGACTGTCGAAGCCCTCTGGCAGGAGTGGATGACCGGCTTGCCGGGACAACCAGCTATCTCAGCATTAGATGCACGGTGGGGAAGCCAGTGGCGGGCCGGTCGACGATCGGAGGTACAGTGGTACTCTCTCCGCCTCGAAATTATACGGGAGATCCGGCGTATAAGCAAGTCCCGGCGCATCTCCGAGATCTCGGCGATGCATGCCGTGGCGGCGGACCACCGGCAGTCCAGCCGGTCGTTAGATGCCTTCTGCAAGCAGCTCCGGGCGAGCCGCAGTCTCCGCGACGCCGGGCAGCGGGTCCCTGCGAGAACGACGGCTAAGAACCATAGATAGATTGATCAATTTGAACGCATTTTGGCCATGACCACAGTGATGCCCACGACGATGTAAGGCGCTGTATACGATGCAAGCAGGGCAAGCAGTGCAGTGTTGCAGCATACATTAATAGGCGTGGTGGATATTGGG